>JAVTVY010047146.1:0-23550 GCA_036873755.1 Hanleya hanleyi | reverse complement strand
TGAAGCAAAATACTGAGAATTTCCGCAAAAAAAAATTATTCCAGAGATTGACCCTACCTTTGTTGTTATCCCTCGGCCAAAATTTGGCCGAAGGGTATTGTCGTCGTCATGTACATCTGTCCGTCCGTCACACCTTTCTCGTTACCAAGATATCTTCAGAACGACTTACCCTAGGCACACCAAACTTGCAGTGCACATCCGTATGCGCGTGACGCAGAACCCTATTGAATCTGGACCTGATTGGTTGGAAATTTTGGCGGCCATCTTTAATTTATGCGAAACCATCATAGCTTTCTCGTTACCAAGATATCTTTAGAACGACTTACCCTAGGCACACCAAACTTGCACTGCACATCCATATGCTCATGATCCAGAACCCTATTGAATCTGGACCTGATTGGTTGGAAACTTTGGTGGCCATATTTAATTTATGCAAAATCTTTAATGATATATATCTTTGATACCATTCAAGTGTTCTATACGAAACTTGGTATACAGCATCGATGTATCAAGAGACCTGCAATGTATAACCACATCAGTTCCTCTGAGTGGCAGGAAGGATGGGCGGCCATCTTTAATTTTATGCGAAATCATTAATGATCTCTATCTCTGATACCGTTCGAGTGCTCGATGTAAAATTTGGCATATATCATCGATGCATCAATAGACTTACGATAAATGGCAGTTCTGGTGTTTCTGATTGGGCGGAAACCTTGGTGGCCATTTTTAATTTGTGCAAAATCTTTGATGATGTATATCTTTGATACCATTTCAGTGTTCTATATGAAGCTTGGTATACAGCATCCATGTATCAAGACACTTGCAATGAATAACCACATCAGTTTCTCTGAGTGGTGGGAAGGATGGGCGGCCATCTTTAATTTATGTGAAATCATTAATGATCTCTATCTCTGATAATTTTCAAATGCTCTATGACAAAATTTGGTATACATCGTCGATGCATCAACAGACTTATGTAATGAATACCGACTTCTCTGATTGGACATAAACCTTAGAGGCCATTTCTAATGGCAAATTTTTTCATAATCTGTATATTTGTCACTTGACTGCTTGGTGTTCCTGAAGTCTTGCTTCAAATTGAATACATTATGAATGGCTGGCGCCCAGAGGCGAGGGGTTTTCAGATGCGCAGCTTCGTATTTCATTTGAGCCAATCTATGGTTGAATATTAAAGTATTGAGTAGTGTATTTATTTTGTCAGTAAATCCAGTCATCTTTGTAATCTAGAGAGCAGCCATCACAGGTTGTGCACAGTGAGCATGTGCAATGGTAATGGTGAAGTCACAGAGAAATGGATCACAGGTTGGGCAAGGTTAACATAAGTGCTGATTATGGAAAGAGTTGTTAGATTTTGTTCCCACCCATCTGAACTGTTTTCTTAAGAGATGAAAATCATGATAAATAGAAGATTTGGAAGAGTTTGCCAATCACAAGTGTAATTATGCAGAATAACTGGGTTTTATGTCGATTGTTACACAAGTCAACAAGTTACAACAATAAAAACGAGAGATCCTAAAGTATCTTGGCGCCCACCTTGTCTGTTAATTGTAAGCTAATGACAAGAGGATCTTTTTGTCCATTGTTACTAAGAACAAATGAATGATTTGCAATTTTGTTTGCATAATTTCGAATTGAAGCGAAGACAAATCTCTTTGACACTTTCGCATGAGCTATATGAAACATACTTAAGATTTTAAAATGAGGAACGAATGCTATTTCTGTTATGTTTACTGGGCTACTTTGAGTTATCTCTTTTAAGATACCATGCTCGAAAATAGTAAGATGGTACAAAACTTAATTCTGAAGGGATCCGGTATGCGCAGTTATGTTGAAACTTTAGTGTCTGAATCGTGATTATCTCTCTTGAAACACGCAGTAGTCTACAGTTGTCGAGTTGTTAGGTTGTGTCACAAGAGTGACGTCCCTTCGTGTAGCTGACCCGCCAGCAGGGAAAATGATGGGGCAGTTCACTTGCAATGGCATGGACTAAAGTCAACTGATTTAAAATTTGAAGAAATACATTTTAATTCGGAATCATTTGAACTCCTTGATATAGAAGGTGAAGGTATGGATATTCTCTATAGTCAATATATAGAATATGCCCCACCGTTTGATCCGCCTACTCTTGTGATGCAACGTCACAACTCGGGGAATACCGTATTAATTTGAAGCGTAACTTGGATTTTCGAATCGGACCAAAAAATGTATCTTGCACAACTAGGCTCCATGTGGGACATGTGTACCAAATTTCAGAAAAATCCATGAAGTATTTCCTGAGAATTCACGATAACAATGTTTCAAGGGGAAATTCAAGATGGCCACTTGGTGGCCATATTGGATTTTCGAATCAGACTAAGAAAGGTATCTTGTGCAACTGGACCACATGGGGAACCTGTGTACCAAATTTGAGAAACATCCATGCAGTACTTCCTGAGAAACCACGATAAAGTTTCATGGGGAAATGCCAAATGGCCACCTGGTGGGCATATTACATTTTCAAATCGGACCGAAAAAGGTGTCTTGCACAACTAGTCCCCAAGGGGAACCTGTGTACCAAATTTGAGAAAGATCCACGCAGTACTTCTGGAGAAATCACGACAAAGTTTCATGGGGAAATCCAAGATGGCTGCCTGGTGGCCATATTGGATTTTCGAATCGGAAGAGAAAAGACATCTTGAACAACTAGACATCAAGGGGAACCAGTGTACCAAATTTGAGAAAGATCCATGCAGTAGTTCCTGAGAAATCGCAATAACAATGTTTCATGGGAAAATCCAAGATGGCTGCCTGGTGGCCACATTAGATTTTCGAATCGGACCAGAAAAGGTATCTTGCACAACTGGACCCCAAGGAGAGCCTGTGTACCAAATTTGAGAAAGATCCATGCAGTAGTTCCTGAGAAATCGCAATAACAAAGTTTCGTGGGGAAATCCAAGATGGCTGCCTGATGGCCATATTGGATTTTCGAATCGGACCAGAAAAGGTTTCTTGCACAACTAGACTCATAGGGGAACCAGAGTACCAAATTTGAGAAAGATCCATGAAGTAGTTCCTGAGAATTCATGATAACAATGTTTCATGGGGAAATCCAAGATGGCCGCCTTGTGGCCATATTGGATTTTCGAATCGGACCAGAAAAGGTGTCTTGCATAACTAGACCCCAAGGGGAACCTGTGTATCAAATTTGAGAAAGATCCATGCAGTAGTTCCTGAGAAATCGCGATAACAAGGTTTCATGAGGAAATCCAAGATGGCTGCCTGGTGGCCATATTGGATTTCCGAATCGGATCAGAAAAGGTATCTTGCACAACTAGACCCCATGGGGAACCTGTGTACCAAATTTTAGAAAGATCCATGCAGTAGTTCCTGAGAAATCGCGATAACAAGGTTTCATGGGGAAATCAAAGATGGCTGCCTGGTGGCCATATTGGATTTTCGAATCGGACCAGAAAAAGGTATCTTGCACAACTAGACCCCAAGGGGAACCTGTGTACCAAATTTGAGAAAGATCCATGCAGTAGTTCCTGAGAAATCGCGATAACAAAGTTTCATGGGGAAATCCAAGATGGCCACCTTGTGGCCATATTGGATTTTCGAATCAGACTAAGAAAGGTATCTTGTGCAACTGGACCACATGGGGAACCTGTGTACCAAATTTGAGAAAGATCCATGCAGTAGTTACTGAGAAATCGCGATAACAATGTTTCATGGGAAAATCCAAGATGGCTGCCTGGTGGCCATATTGGATTTTCGAATCGGACCACTAAAGGTATCTTGCACAACTAGACCCCAAGGGGAACGAACCTGTGTACCAAATTTGAGAAAGATCCATGCAGTAGTTCCTGAGAAATCGCGATAACAAGAAATTGTTTACGGACGGACGACGGACCACGGACAAAAAGCGATTTGAACAGCCCACCATCTGGTGATGGTGGGCTAAAAATATGTATGTTTCTTCCGCATTCATACCCCTGCATATAATACATGCGACAATATTTCCTTAAAAGCTCTAATAGTCCATCACCTCTAGATTTGGGGTCATCATCTTATCAGCCCTTCTGATCAATTGGCAACTCTTCAAAATTAAGAGAAATGTTCACAAAACATGATTTAATTGCTGGGTATAAAGGGGTTTATCATTTGAAGGACTTGATGAAGCCAGGCAATTCCAAATTGTTCCATTTTCAAAATGCTTAGACTGTATTGTATTGTTTTGTGTATTTGTCAGGAAAGTGGTGGAAGAGTTGAGGGATGAACTTAGAGATGCAGCAGGTAATGTGTATATCAATGATAAATGCACAGGATCTGTGGTGGGACAACAGCCATTTGGAGGAGCTAGACTCTCAGGTATATATACTAATACATATATTCATTTTCCAATGTACTTACTTTACTGTGTGAAGTAAATCTGGCTTTGTCACAATCAAGGGAAATCACCATCTTCGTATAGTGACAGTTATCTCCCTTGATGTGACTTGGCTAACTGGCTTGAAAATCACATCAAGGGCAGATAACTAAACTTTATATTTTTTAGCTTCAGAATGATCTTGGTTTCTTTGAATAAATCTTGTGATTATCAGGCCAGTGTAGAATAAGTTAGAAGATGTGAAATCTACCATTTCCCTTTGATGTTATATTGGTGAAGCCAAAACTTCATTTCTTCAATTCTGCACAATAATGTGTAAACTCGCACAATCAAAAGTTATGTAAAATAGTCTCAACAAACTGTAAACTCGCACAATCAAAAGTTATGTAAAATAGTCTCAACAAACTGTAAACTCGCACAATCAAAAGTTATGTAAAATAGTCTCAACAAAAGTTTGAATATGGCTTTCTTCACTCTGTTGTTAGCTTTTCATATACTTTCTAGCATGGATTTTTTAACATATCTGAAATAGAAAACCTTGAACAGAAATAAAATTTTGATATAACATCATGTCAGATAAGGTGACCGTAAAAACAGTCGATACGTTCATTCGAGATTTTACATATAATAAAACATCCATACTAAAAATGAAAACAAAAAAGCCAAAAATACATGAAAGCCGAATTTCCAATGTCAGTTGACACAGTTTTGTGTCACTTTTGACTCCTGCGTATATTTGTCACTCCTGGGTATATTTGTCACTCCTGGGTATATTTGTCACTCGTGGGTATATTTGTCACTCGTGGGTATATTTGTCACTCCTGGGTATATTTGTCACTCCTGGGTATATTTGTCACCCCTGGGTATATTTGTCACCCCTGGGTATATTTGTCACTCCTGGGTATATTTGTCACTCCTGGGTATATTTGTCACTCCTGGGTATATTTGTCACTCCTGTGTATATTTGTCACCCCTGGGTATATTTGTCACTCCTGGGTATATTTGTCGCCCCTGGGTATATTTGTCACTCCTGGGTATATATGTCACTCCTGGGTATATTTGTCACTCCTGGGTATATTTTGTCACTCCTGGGTATATTTGTCACTCCTGGGTATATTTGTCACTCCTGCCCTGGGTATATTTGTCACTCCTGGGTATATTTGTCGCCCCTGGGTATATTTGTCACTGCTGTGTATATTTGTCACTCCTGGGTATATTTGTCACTCCTGGGTATATTTGTCACTCCTGGATATATTTGTCGCCCCTGGGTATATTTGTCACTGCTGTGTATATTTGTCACTCCTGGGTATATTTGTCACTCCTGGGTATATTTGTCACTTCCTGGGTATATTTGTCACTCCTGCCCTGGGTATATTTGTCACTCCTGGGTATATTTGTCACTCCTGGGTATATTTGTCACTCCTGGGTATATTTGTCACCCCTGGGTATATTTGTCACTCCTGGGTATATTTGTCACTCCTGGGTATATTTGTCACTGCTGGATATATTTGTCACTGCTGGATATATTTGTCACTCCTGGGTATATTTGTCACTCCTGGGTATATTTGTCACTGCTGGGTACCCCTGGGTATATTTGTCACTCCTGGATATATTTGTCACTCCTGGATATATTTGTCACTCCTGGATATATTTGTCACTCCTGGATATATTTGTCACTCCTGGATATATTTGTCACTGCTGGATATATTTGTCACTCCTGGATATATTTGTCACTCCTGGGTATATTTGTCACTGCTGGGTACTCCTGGGTATATTTGTCACTCCTGGGTATATTTGTCACTCCTGGGTATATTTGTCACTGCTGGGTACTCCTGGGTATATTTGTCACTCCTGGGTATATTTGTCACTCCTGGGTATATTTGTCACTCCTGGGTATATTTGTCACTGCTGGGTATATTTGTCACTCCTGGGTATATTTGTCACCCCTGGGTATATTTGTCACTGCTGGGTATATTTGTCACTCCTGGGTATGTTTGTCACCCCTGGGTATATTTGTCACTCCTGGGTATATTTGTCACTCCTGGGTATATTTGTCACTCCTGGGTATATTTGTCACCCCTGGGTATATTTGTCACTCCTGGGTATATTTGTCACTCCTGGGTATATTTGTCACTCCTGGGTATATTTGTCACTCCTGTGTATATTTGTCACCCCTGGGTATATTTGTCACTCCTGGGTATATTTGTCGCCCCTGGGTATATTTGTCACTCCTGGGTATATATGTCACTCCTGGGTATATTTGTCACTCCTGGGTATATTTTGTCACTGCTGTGTATATTTGTCACTCCTGGGTATATTTGTCACTCCTGGGTATATTTGTCACTCCTGGATATATTTGTCGCCCCTGGGTATATTTGTCACTGCTGTGTATATTTGTCACTCCTGGGTATATTTGTCACTCCTGGGTATATTTGTCACTCCTGGATATATTTGTCGCCCCTGGGTATATTTGTCACTGCTGTGTATATTTGTCACTCCTGGGTATATTTGTCACTCCTGGGTATATTTGTCACTTCCTGGGTATATTTGTCACTCCTGGGTATATTTGTCACTCCTGGGTATATTTGTCACTCCTGGGTATATTTGTCACCCCTGGGTATATTTGTCACCCCTGGGTATATTTGTCACCCCTAAGTATATTTGTCACTCCTGGGTATATTTGTCACTCCTGGGTATATTTGTCTCTGCTGGATATATTTGTCACTGCTGGATATATTTGTCACTGCTGGATATATTTGTCACTCCTGGGTATATTTGTCACTCCTGGGTATATTTGTCACTGCTGGGTACCCCTGGGTATATTTGTCACCCCTGGGTATATTTGTCACTCCTGGATATATTTGTCACTCCTGGATATATTTGTCACTCCTGGATATATTTGTCACTCCTGGATATATTTGTCACTGCTGGATATATTTGTCACTCCTGGGTATATTTGTCACTGCTGGGTACTCCTGGGTATATTTGTCACTCCTGGGTATATTTGTCACTCCTGGGTATATTTGTCACTGCTGGGTATATTTGTCACTCCTGGGTATATTTGTCACTCCTGGGTATATTTGTCACCCCTGGGTATATTTGTCACTGCTGGGTATATTTGTCACTCCTGGGTATGTTTGTCACCCCTGGGTATATTTGTCACTCTTGGGTATATTTGTCACTCCTGGGTATATTTGTCACTCCTGGGTATATTTGTCACCCCTGGGTATATTTGTCGCCCCTGGGTATATTTGTCACTCCTGGGTATATTTGTCACTCCTGGGTATATTTGTCACCCCTGGGTATATTTGTCACCCCTGGGTATATTTGTCACTCCTGTGTATATTTGTCACTCCTGGGTATATTTGTCACTCCTGGGTATATTTGTCACCCCTGAGTATATTTGTCACCCCTGGGTATATTTGTCACCCCTGGGTATATTTGTCACCCCTGGGTATATTTGTCACTCCTGGGTATATTTGTCACCCCTGGGTATATTTGTCACTCCTGGGTATATTTGTCACTCCTGGGTATATTTGTCACCCCTGGGTATATTTGTCACCCCTGGGTATATTTGTCACTCCTGGGTATATTTGTCACCCCTGGGTATATTTGTCACTCCTGGGTATATTTTCTTTTTGTGCAGAATAGAAGAAATAAATTTTTAATTTTACTGGTGTAACACTTAAGGGAGTTTTCATATGTAAATGTAACTGCTCCTTAGTATCTAACCATGAACTTACATTGCTTACATTTGAGATCTCAGACTGCTCCTTAGTATCTAACCATGAACTTACATTGCTTATGTTTGAGATCTCAGACTGCTCCTTAGTATCTAACCATGAACTTACATTGCTTATGTTTGAGATCTCGGACTGCTCCTTAGTATCTAACCATGAACTTACATTGCTTATGTTTGAGATGTCAGACTGCTCCTTAGTATCTAACCATGAACTTACATTGCTTACATTTGAGATCTCAGACTGCTCCTTAGTATCTAACCATGAACTTACATTGCTTATGTTTGAGATCTCAGACTGCTCCTTAGTATCTAACCATGAACTTACATTGCTTACATTTGAGATCTCAGACTGCTCCTTAGTATCTAACCATGAACTTACATTGCTTATGTTTGAGATCTCAGGCTGCTCCTTAGTATCTAACCATGAACCTACATTGCTTATGTTTGAGATCTCAGACTGCTCCTTAGTATCTAACCATGAACTTACATTGCTTATGTTTGAGATCTCAGACTGCTCCTTAGTATCTAACCATGAACTTACATTGCTTATGTTTGAGATGTCAGACTGTTCCTTAGTATCTAAACATGAACTTACATTGCTTACATTTGAGATCTCGGACTGCTCCTTGGTATCTAACCATGAACTTACATTGCTTATGTTTGAGATGTCAGACTGCTCCTTAGTATCTAACCATGAACTTACATTGCTTATGTTTGAGATCTCAGACTGCTCCTTAGTATCTAACCATGAACTTACATTGCTTATGTTTGAGATCTCAGACTGCTCCTTAGTATCTAACCATGAACTTACATTGTAACTGCTCCTTAGTATCTAACCATGAACTTACATTGCTTATGTTTGAGATCTCAGACTGCTCCTTAGTATCTAACCATGAACTTACATTGTAACTGCTCCTTAGTATCTAACCATGAACTTACATTGTAACTGCTCCTTAGTATCTAACCATGAACTTACATTGTAACTGCTCCTTAGTATCTAACCATGAACTTACATTGTAACTGCTCCTTAGTTTCTAACCATGAACTTACATTATAACTGCTCCTTAGTATCTGACCATGAACTTACATTGTAACTGCTCCTTAGTATCTAACCATGAACTTACATTGCTTATGTTTGAGATCTCAGACTATGCAGGTAAAAACATCTTTCAATATGATTTGTTTCCAGGAACAAATGACAAAGCTGGAGGACCTCATTATTTGCTGAAGTTTGCCTCAGTCCAGGCAATGAAAGAAAGCAAGATCAACCAGAAAGAATGGCGCTACCCTTCCATGGATGTCTGATTATTGTTCTATATAGCTCTATATAGAAGAGATTGCTTCAACTGCCAGGTTAATGTATAGCTACTAAAACATAAATATTGAAATGGATGACTACTATTAGACATAGTACACATTAAAATAACGGTAAATACACATTAAAATAACGGTAAATGGAGTTGTTCAGTATATCTCACAATGATTTTATAATGAACATAGAACAAAGCATTTACAACACAATCAAGTCAGTGATGTATGCATTCAATAAGACCGCATGTTCAGTCTCATCCATGGAATGTTTGAAGATTCAATTTTTAGTTCTAACATTTGAGCATCTGCTCTTTGATATAAGGCCACATGATACCATCCTTGATTCTACAATAGACCTTACATTGTTAGAATGTGTTTTTTTTTTGTTTTTTTTTTCAGTTAAGCCCTGGACGTACCACTGGGCATTTATTCAGTATCAGTGACCACGTATTTACATAGAAATGCCCTTACAGGTCCACGTGGTCATGGAGTAGACAGGGCGTGGTTTGAAAAATGTGCAAACATGAGATGGGTTTAATATGCATTCAGAGATGAACATGATCAAAAATGTTTGACAGTAAATAAAATACACCATCACTCTCTCCCCCCGCCCCCTCCTCACCGCGTACATAATATAACTGGCGTTTTGCGAAAGCGTTTTGCACTCTATCTGTCAATCAAGTGTTCAATGCGGACTAGATTTGACAAAGGGAGGGCATTAGATTACTGGGCGTGACTTATAAAATAGTTATTCTTCAGTACATTGTTTACGATTTAGGCAACTTTGTAACGCGTACATTGCTACATGTTGCTAAACTGCTTTGCCGCACACGGAACAAAGTTATTGAATTGTTGTCAAAATGTTGCGAGAAAGTATCGTACGCTTTATATGTTAATCAAAGCGAAGTACACAAAAGGGAGGAGTTACATAATCAGCCAGTTTTTTTCACCAGAATAGCTTATAGTAAAGCCGTGTCAAGTATTGCTCAAAGAACAATTTTGTATTGAAATGCATATTAAACATGTTAAATCTGAACGAGAGACATTCAACCTGGGGCGCTCGCAAGCGCCCGAGGTGCAAAGTCAATAAACAACTAACTTTGTGCGAACCAGAGTGAGACAGAATGACAATATGCACAATTCTAACGGTGTCACATCGGACCCGGCACGCCAGGGCTATTTCAATAAGTACCCCCCCCCCCCCGCCACCCCACACTCCCCAAATATCTCCAACCCATATACCCAGTGCGAGACAAGGACAAACTACAAAGGCACACGAGTCCATATAGTATACGTCAATAGACATTTTATATTATACTGTTATTATTAACAGGATAATGGAATATTTCATTCAGGTGAAGTGTTACTTTGTTATCTTTGTATACTTTAGATAGAACCAATGTGTTATTTCTCAATATTTTGTTGAAAACCGAATAGACGGGGGTCTTTTTCGTTACTCGACATTTGTAAATGAAAAACTTTGCTTGCAGCAAAATATAATTTATGAGCTGATTATATTTGATTTTACCCAAGTAGCCATAGAGTATTGTCGAGGTCATAGATCGAATGTCAGAACCTATATACAAATATAAAAAATTGCTGACGTCTGACCAAAACCGATCGTTTTGCGGGCAGTGTATAAAATAATGTTCAATGGTGTCTTCCATGCCACAAATATCGCATGCGGAACTTGCCTTAAGTTTCAAGCAATAAAGCAGGTATCGATTACAAGGAATGATATTGTGTAGTAATTTGTACTGAAGCTCTTTAATTTTGTTTTCTAATGGCAGGCTATGTTGAAGATGCCATACCCTGGTCGCATTGCTTTTGTCAACGATTGTCCATTTGCCATAATCGAATTCAACTTTCTGTTTTGCTTTTAGTTGACTGTACCAAAATTTACAGTTTAGTTTGGTGTTTTCCAGGGAAAACCCTTTTATTGAAGGTGTACCATTGATCTCTGCGATTGGGGCATACCTATGGTAGCTGTTAGAGCCAATATACGACATTACGGCTCTTACAGTCATATAGTAATCTTTTGGATTGCACAAAAACAAATATTTTTTCTCCAAGTCAGACAAAGAGAGTAATCTGCCCCCTGAGTCATATATATCCCTGACAAAATTGATGCCCATTTGATGCCACGTTTTACTGTATAATGACTTCGAACGTGACAAGATATTTCTGTTATTCCACAGCACTTCATTATATGGATCTACATCAGCGATCTCTCTTATCTCGGACCAGGCTGACAGTATTTCTTTGTAAAAGTCTGGAATATGCTGATTAAGCTTAGACGTTTCGTAATTACAACTTAATACAAAGCCAAACCCCCCTAGATTTCTGAATATTTCATTTGCACCTAGCTTCCACGCGGACAACTTCTCTGTAAAATATCTCGAGAGCCATGCAAGTTTTAAAGCTTTGTTGTGGTCCGAGAAATCTCGGCAATTCAGACCCCCGTTAGTTATGTCAGCACATAGAAGTTTTCGTTTGATTTTTTCCTGACGGTAGTTCCAGATAAACTGAAACATTTCTTTGTTTATCTGGTGACAATATGGTTTTGGAATTGGCAACACAGAAGCAAGATATGTAAGTCTTGAGATGCCCTCTCCCTTGGCAAAGAAAGATCTTCCGAAAATTGTTAAACTCCTCGATTGTTAGAATGTTGACCTTTGTCCCATCTTCATGCAGGATTATCTCCCCTTGCACCTATCATTTCATCATTCTTCATCACATGTTCAATTCAGTTTAATCATTAAGGAAACAAACCACTGAAAAACGGCCTTAGTTAATGTGTAATAAATTGCCTGATTTTTGTCCTATTACTATTTTGAAAGGTAGTTTAAATAATTTTGAGATTCAAATATTACAGAAATATTTCAAAATACATCACAGATCATTTAAAATCACACTCAAGAAAGATAACCCAAACATAAAAAATAGCTTTGTTTTACAGTCAAAACCACTCTGGTCACACTTGCAAACTATTGTTCACTAGGTGAATATTGTGGTAGGGGTTATCTATATATAGCATATAGTTAATCTGTCTATAACATTGATGATGGGAAGGGTAAATGAAGACTGATGTCCAGTGGTGGATAACTGTACACTTAGAAGGCGTATTCTTTATTCCTCCTTCCAAACCTTCAAATTTCACTATATAATGTTCAATATAAAATAGAGTTTTTTCCTCATGTGTTCTCCGTCTGTAACCGTTGTGAAGTGGTACCATTGTAGGTGATGTTGGCATATTATTTCAATAATTTACAGTATTCTAGAAAGATCATTCAGGGTTTACTGTTGCAGGTATTTGTTGATTGTACATTTTATATATGTACTGGTTTGTTGTTACAATAAGACCTGGTGATACTGGCATATATTGTTAGTAAACATTTTAGCACCTGTTCTAGAGGTGTCTGCTAGAGGGCAAACTTTGAGATTCTCCCGTGCCATATGTTTGTATTATAAGATGTATAGCTTAAGATTTTAAAATATGTAAAAAGAAATTGTATAAATCAAATGTATATAAAGTATAACCTCCTCTGTAATGTAATAATTTATCTACTATTGAGTATAGACTCAATGCTAGACTCAATGCTTATCTAGCTGTGCAGAAGCTGTGCCATTTAAGAATGCTTACCGACCATAATTAATTGTGTTATTTATGGAGAATAGGTTGGGGATGAGCGGGAGGGGAGGGGCATACATGTATAAGAAATCTTCTGTGCTGCTTTGGTTTCACGTTGAGTGGTGCAGATAATGGGAGGGCGAGAGGCATTATTTGTGTGGGTTGAATTTTCACCAAGCGTTTTCAGGAATTTGGTCACATTACGAATTTGTAATGCTTTTCTCTCGACTTAAAATTTTTGAGTACTGTGATTTACACAGAGTATCTTCAAAGTTATTGTGAGCCGAAGAAACGTCATTGAAAGTAATGGGTAATATTAATTAAAGATGAACATTTTGTTTCTCAGGACAATATATTGTATTTATTCTGACTGGTGTGTTTCCCGAGTGACCATTTGCCAATACAAGAAGCACAGTCCTACCACAACATTGCAAACAAACTTATTTTATAGAGTTGGTACTTTTGTCTATATTGTCAACAGGAATAATTAACTTTCCCTGTTAATTAGCAGCTTTATGGTTTATAGATCGCTTAAATTTTTCATTTTGTGTCCTACTATTAATTTTAAGGTTTATAGATTCCAGGACAGGGTCATTGAGATGCAGATTATGTACTACCGGTGTTTGATTCTTTTATTGATTGAAAAAGGAAATGTGCTTTTTTATGAATTTTATTATGTTTTTATGATTCAAATCTGTATTTAATAGTGTTTGTGTGGGCTTTATCTGAGGTATTAATTTACATTCTTATACTTAGGATTCATAATTCATGTAACGTCTAATGATATTCTTTGTGAAAGGCTTGTTTACACCTCATTTGGTTTAGTTCTTTTAACTAGTCCGACAGGCAGCCCCTACAGGATATTTTATATTAGTGATTTCTATGGAATGTAGGGTCTGCCAGTTTAACCGGCAAAATCTTCCAGCTGTCGGACCGTCCCCGAATGTGAAGCTGAAGAATTTAAACATGGCGGAAAATTTGTATTCTCGGTTCCAGAAAAGCTGCGAGAATGCTCGAATAAAATTCCCACGAAATTTGAGAATGGATTCCAAGTCCAAGATTTAACTTAAAAGGTGGATTTACATTATTTTGAGTGGAGAAAATGGCGTATAAAGTATGTTTTTCACTGCCAGACATTTCGGTCCAGCAGCTAAGTCAATTTTGCCGGTTAAATGGGTAGACCAAGTCCAATACAATGGGTGACTGACCGCCTTTCTTTTATGATTTGGATGTTCGATTGGGCTGTATAGTCCCATTGGTAACGAAGTCAAGTGCAGGTGCAGAAATCTTCCTCCAGAACGACCATTGAAAAATAGGAGATTTTGAGAAAATAAAGAACTGACAAGCACTCACCAGTATAAATGAATTGCTCGTGTTTCAAGGCACAAAATAACGCCACCTACACAGCTGAGCCACTCTATATAAAGTTCCACGGAGACCACAAACTAATAATAATATATGCAATCCGAATGAGCCACACCTGTACACTTATGGTTGTAGCTCAGACTCCATATATAATAAAACTGACTAAAAGTAAGCCGTACCCACAATTCCTAGTACAAGCTTCAGACTCTACAACAAATGCCCATGTGTAACCATAACATAAAAGAATGTTCGGTTTACCATAATATAGGGAGATAAACAGTACGTTTATTCATTTTTGTTTGTGTTTTGTTTTTATCCAAACACCTTGTTGTTTCGTGTATTTTTTGGCTATATTTTAATATATACCAACGTAGTACACTCATCAGGAGACTCACGCCGTGTTGATTTATTTGTATAAATCAATCAGAAAAGCTAGGTGTGCGCTAGATTTTCGATTTTCCAAGGATTTCTCCCAAGTTTCGTCCACGTTTGTATATTATGCGTGGGGGAGTAGGACTTATTTGATATAAGGCCTTTTTCTGAGCAGAGTGCCAGTATTTCCTGATTATTTTATTTAAAAATCTCAGGTGTGGGTGGTACGTTGTTATGAAACGTAATGGCCTCTGGGGTCCCGTTCTGCAGTTTGGAGATATCTTAGTCTCTAGTGCAGCATTCCGTCGGGTGAAATCAACCTTTTCAATATTAGTGTCGATTTCCGAGGCTGAATAACCTCTAGATAGCAGTTTCTGTTTGAAGAAACCAACCCTTTCGGTAAAGTCCGAGTTATTATTGCAGTTACGCATATATCTCGTGGTTTCTCCTGATATAAAGGATTTGAAACAAGCCGGGTTATGGGCTGAATTTCTGTGAAGATATTGGTATGTTTCCGTAGGTTTTGAGAAACATTTTATGTCCAATACGGATTCATTCCTAAACCTGTCTCCTTTGAAGACGGTCAGATCGAGGAAGTTTGCCTCCTGTTCCGAAATTTCATATGTGAATTTCAACAGCGAATGTGCCTTATTAGCCAATTCAAAGAATGCTTCCACTTGTTCTTTTTTACCAGAAAAGAGGATGAATCCATCGTCTCGGAATCTCTTATGTAGTAAGATATTCTTTGACTCCGGGAAGCTCTCCAACAGACCGTTAATGTGTCTGTGTATAGCTATGTCGGAAAGTTCAGGTGACGGTATCGCTCCCATAGAACAACCAATGATCTGTTTGAAGTAGATCGAGTTGAATTGAAACTCATTTTTGTTCAAAATGAAACTGCATATCTCGTGCAGTAGTTCATTGCTCGGTCTCTGCATGTCATAATCAAGGTCAGAGTATAACAGCAAGTCCTTCTCCAGAGAAAGTAGGATTTCATCGAATCCTAAGTTAGTGTAAAGTGATGTAATATCATACGTCACAATTATGAAAGGTTCTATCAAAGATAGCTTTTCAATCTCGTTTATAAAATGAGACGTGTCCCGAAGGAATGTGGACTGTTTCCTTACAATAGGTAAAAGGAAATAGTCTAGGTATTGTCCGAGTTTCTCTGTCGGACAGCCACATTGAGCTATAATCGGGCGGCCTGGGATATCCAGGTCGGGAGGTAACACCGGGTTAATACAGTCCAGTGTGTTCAGAAGCTTTTCCCGTTTATGTATTTTAGGGAGAAAGTATAGTGTTGGAATTTTCCTATCAATGTTTAATAGGTATTTGAAACAACCGGGGCTGAGCGCCCCACTGATGTTCAGTCTGTGTACGATATTACGTACCAGTTCCACAGTTACATCAATGTCGATATGATCGATTTGGATATAGTGTATGCCGTCGTATAGTTGTCTATACGCCTCACTGATGTAGTTCTCTTTACTGAGAAGTACGGTCGTATTATTTTTATCGGCTCGTGACACCACAATATTATTATGGTTTTTTAGTTTATCTAGAGCTTGTCTCTCCTCAAGTGAGAGATTAGTCATAGGTCTCCAACTTTTCTGTAACTTTGACAGTGTGAGTTTGGTAGCGTACAGATAATCTTCTGTATCACTATCCGCTAGAGGTGGAATGAATTCCGATTTCATCCTAAACGGGTCGTGTTTAGGTAATGTGTTATCCTCATCGAGGAATAGTACGTTAAGCCTAGCGCTTCTTTCGAGCGAGCTGAAATCATTTACCAGTGTATTACTGGTTATGGCTGGCGAGGGGACAAAATTTAGTCCTTTCGATAGTAATAGTATATCACCATCGGTCAGTTTGACATTAGATAAATTTCTTATGTATTGTTTCGCATTATTAATGCTTTGGCTTCTTAAGATTGCCTTTTTGTCTGCCAAGTGTTTCTTAAAACGTTTTGAGCAGCGTTTGGCTTTCGCCGTGGACGAAAATCTGCGGTTCGGCATTTTAGCTCGATACAGTTTTCAAGTTACCGGTCGCTTCGGACGCGTGTAACCTCCAGTCTGAGATTTTACACTCGGAACCTATCTTAAATAGCAAGCCTCCTCGTATATCATAGGCTGTACGGATTGGGAGTTCTCCCGGTGGTTGATCAATTTAATTGGTCAAACAAAGTCGCCAGCGGCTGTCAGTACAATAGACCCACACATTTGTAGGATCCACCCACTGTCTGTTTGCCATCAAATGATAGCAGGGTAGATCAATGGGAATACATTCCTCCGTACTATATAGTTTTTCTAGGAAGTACATAAAGTATAGTACATTATTTTGTTATATTAATATATTTTGTTATATTAATATATTTTGATATTCAAGAGACCGGTACGGTTTACGAGAGACACAGCCATATCTTATATATAGGTTTCTCGCTCTTGTAATATAGTTAGAGTTAAGGATACTGATTACATCAGCATACAAAATAACCTCTCATTGCGAGTGTCAACGGTCAATTCTGAGACAGTATTAACTGCCCATTCGATACGGGGATCGTGCTGTGTACACAACTCGATGTATACAAGGCCAGACATTATGTCTGTAAATACGACTTATCAGGGGTTATCGAGTGCGACAATCTGTGTAGATTGCGGAAAAATGAACACAAGACACACTAAAGTATGTGATGCGCTATCGATAAACAAACGAAATGATAAGCAAGTCAGAAAGAAAATCCAACATTTGTATTGGAAAATCAGAGAGACAGAAGAGTTTTTTTGGGAGAATAAAGACATAGATTTATTCATATCAAAACACAAGGGGTTCTCAGTCCCCATATATATTTAGTTAAACATATATTAGATGTCAGGGCTTCGCCCTGTACTCAGATAGGCTGTACCGCCTTGTGTTTGTGGAGAGTATTATTACCAAATTCTGTATACAATCATGTATACGGTGAGTGTTCATAGACAATTCAGTTCAATAAAAGTAAAACATATATACACATTTCATGTGCAGTTTAACTGGAATGGCAGTACTTCGCAGTGTTCTTAGACAGAGTTCAGTATTCGTGGAAAAACATGTTGTATTCAGAGGTTTTTCAATAAGTTTTTAACAGAAGCAAGAGTCAGTTTTCTTCTTTTGTTCTGTTGACCGGGCTGGTTGCCTTTACCCGAGAAAGGCCTTTTCTTGGGTATCTCCTCCGATGGTTTTGTGGGTTCCACACGTTTTGTGGGTCCTTCCATCGTGTCGCAGTCAGATTCAGATTCAAATCTTTCGGCTGCTTGGATGAGACGTCGGCGGGCTGAAGCCGACTCTTGACCGCTTGTTGGAAGCTGATCTAACGCCCCATTGAGGAGGTCGTTTAGGGCATCGCCCTCCCTGTCGACTATTTCAGCACAGTGAGCTGTAAGCTCCGCTTTCATCAAGTTGATGGCTTTCTGCTTTGTTGCAGCAATTTTCTCCATCATTGACGTCCGCACCGATTCAGAGGGACCAAGGTATGGTGTGAGTGTCGCCTTAAGGAAGCTAGGTCCTTCCGGTCTGTTTGAGTACCTGTTCAGGCACCTGCCAAGAGAAATAATTGGTTTTCTCCCCTCAACGATATCTCTCATAGAGGTAATTGTAGAATTCACCAAGCTGTCAAAGCTAGTGTTGACAGAAGTGGAGGGTCCAGCCTCCATTTCATCAGGTTGGGCACTAAAGTCCGCGCCTCTCCTACGGAAACGGAATGGTACATTCCTAGAGACCGTTAGTTCTTCCTCTGACTTGTCAGGGGGTGACTGGCTGGTTTTTGCCGGGCTGGCTATGTTAGACATGTTTGGGGACACTGATGTACGTCTAAGACCGCTGACTCTCGAGTTGACTGGTGCAGACATAGTTTGCAATATCAGTCCAGAGATCGAGAATATATACCCGATTTCTGTTTTCACAGCGGAGTCAAAGACAATGGTATGTACTTCAAAGAATAATATATCAATGAAGAGTACCAGTGGTGGTTTATTACAAACCAGGTGTGGCCGACCCCCTGTATCTCGGGGGTGTTTTAGCTCGTTATGATCAAAGACCATATATTGTGTATAAACAATAAAGAGATATTTAAGGCACACACTTTTTTTAATTAATTACCTGGCATGATATCCAGGCAACATGTCCTAAAGAGTGATAATAACTCAAGCCACAAAATGGCTAACATGTTTAACGATTCACACGTAATTGTGAGAATACTATAACAGTATACACGCATGGCGTGTAAACCATATGGGGCATTTGTATGCGTTGGTCTGAAGCTGTTGTAGTAACAGGAAATCATAGGGATCGAGACAGACGCATCTGTCCGATTCGCACGTTATAGTCAGAGGGCCAGAAGCCCATAGACCAATATAATAAAACTGACTAAAAGTAAGCCGTACCCACAATTCCTAGTACAAGCTTCAGACTCTACAACAAATGCCCATGTGTAACCATAACATAAAAGAATGTTCGGTTTACCATAATATAGGGAGATAAACAGTACGTTTATTCATTTTTGTTTGTGTTTTGTTTTTATCCAAACACCTTGTTGTTTCGTGTATTTTTTGGCTATATTTTAATATATACCAACGTAGTACACTCATCAGGAGACTCACGCCGTGTTGATTTATTTGTATAAATCAATCAGAAAAGCTAGGTGTGCGCTAGATTTTCGATTTTCCAAGGATTTCTCCCAAGTTTCGTCCACGTTTGTATATTATGCGTGGGGGAGTAGGACTTATTTGATATAAGGCCTTTTTCTGAGCAGAGTGCCAGTATTTCCTGATTATTTTATTTAAAAATCTCAGGTGTGGGTGGTACGTTGTTATGAAACGTAATGGCCTCTGGGGTCCCGTTCTGCAGTTTGGAGATATCTTAGTCTCTAGTGCAGCATTCCGTCGGGTGAAATCAACCTTTTCAATATTAGTGTCGATTTCCGAGGCTGAATAACCTCTAGATAGCAGTTTCTGTTTGAAGAAACCAACCCTTTCGGTAAAGTCCGAGTTATTATTGCAGTTACGCATATATCTCGTGGTTTCTCCTGATATAAAGGATTTGAAACAAGCCGGGTTATGGGCTGAATTTCTGTGAAGATATTGGTATGTTTCCGTAGGTTTTGAGAAACATTTTATGTCCAATACGGATTCATTCCTAAACCTGTCTCCTTTGAAGACGGTCAGATCGAGGAAGTTTGCCTCCTGTTCCGAAATTTCATATGTGAATTTCAACAGCGAATGTGCCTTATTAGCCAATTCAAAGAATGCTTCCACTTGTTCTTTTTTACCAGAAAAGAGGATGAATCCATCGTCTCGGAATCTCTTATGTAGTAAGATATTCTTTGACTCCGGGAAGCTCTCCAACAGACCGTTAATGTGTCTGTGTATAGCTATGTCGGAAAGTTCAGGTGACGGTATCGCTCCCATAGAACAACCAATGATCTGTTTGAAGTAGATCGAGTTGAATTGAAACTCATTTTTGTTCAAAATGAAACTGCATATCTCGTGCAGTAGTTCATTGCTCGGTCTCTGCATGTCATAATCAAGGTCAGAGTATAACAGCAAGTCCTTCTCCAGAGAAAGTAGGATTTCATCGAATCCTAAGTTAGTGTAAAGTGATGTAATATCATACGTCACAATTATGAAAGGTTCTATCAAAGATAGCTTTTCAATCTCGTTTATAAAATGAGACGTGTCCCGAAGGAATGTGGACTGTTTCCTTACAATAGGTAAAAGGAAATAGTCTAGGTATTGTCCGAGTTTCTCTGTCGGACAGCCACATTGAGCTATAATCGGGCGGCCTGGGATATCCAGGTCGGGAGGTAACACCGGGTTAATACAGTCCAGTGTGTTCAGAAGCTTTTCCCGTTTATGTATTTTAGGGAGAAAGTATAGTGTTGGAATTTTCCTATCAATGTTTAATAGGTATTTGAAACAACCGGGGCTGAGCGCCCCACTGATGTTCAGTCTGTGTACGATATTACGTACCAGTTCCACAGTTACATCAATGTCGATATGATCGATTTGGATATAGTGTATGCCGTCGTATAGTTGTCTATACGCCTCACTGATGTAGTTCTCTTTACTGAGAAGTACGGTCGTATTATTTTTATCGGCTCGTGACACCACAATATTATTATGGTTTTTTAGTTTATCTAGAGCTTGTCTCTCCTCAAGTGAGAGATTAGTCATAGGTCTCCAACTTTTCTGTAACTTTGACAGTGTGAGTTTGGTAGCGTACAGATAATCTTCTGTATCACTATCCGCTAGAGGTGGAATGAATTCCGATTTCATCCTAAACGGGTCGTGTTTAGGTAATGTGTTATCCTCATCGAGGAATAGTACGTTAAGCCTAGCGCTTCTTTCGAGCGAGCTGAAATCATTTACCAGTGTATTACTGGTTATGGCTGGCGAGGGGACAAAATTTAGTCCTTTCGATAGTAATAGTATATCACCATCGGTCAGTTTGACATTAGATAAATTTCTTATGTATTGTTTCGCATTATTAATGCTTTGGCTTCTTAAGATTGCCTTTTTGTCTGCCAAGTGTTTCTTAAAACGTTTTGAGCAGCGTTTGGCTTTCGCCGTGGACGAAAATCTGCGGTTCGGCATTTTAGCTCGATACAGTTTTCAAGTTACCGGTCGCTTCGGACGCGTGTAACCTCCAGTCTGAGATTTTACACTCGGAACCTATCTTAAATAGCAAGCCTCCTCGTATATCATAGGCTGTACGGATTGGGAGTTCTCCCGGTGGTTGATCAATTTAATTGGTCAAACAAAGTCGCCAGCGGCTGTCAGTACAATAGACCCACACATTTGTAGGATCCACCCACTGTCTGTTTGCCATCAAATGATAGCAGGGTAGATCAATGGGAATACATTCCTCCGTACTATATAGTTTTTCTAGGAAGTACATAAAGTATAGTACATTATTTTGTTATATTAATATATTTTGTTATATTAATATATTTTGATATTCAAGAGACCGGTACGGTTTACGAGAGACACAGCCATATCTTATATATAGGTTTCTCGCTCTTGTAATATAGTTAGAGTTAAGGATACTGATTACATCAGCATACAAAATAACCTCTCATTGCGAGTGTCAACGGTCAATTCTGAGACAGTATTAACTGCCCATTCGATACGGGGATCGTGCTGTGTACACAACTCGATGTATACAAGGCCAGACATTATGTCTGTAAATACGACTTATCAGGGGTTATCGAGTGCGACAATCTGTGTAGATTGCGGAAAAATGAACACAAGACACACTAAAGTATGTGATGCGCTATCGATAAACAAACGAAATGATAAGCAAGTCAGAAAGAAAATCCAACATTTGTATTGGAAAATCAGAGAGACAGAAGAGTTTTTTTGGGAGAATAAAGACATAGATTTATTCATATCAAAACACAAGGGGTTCTCAGTCCCCATATATATTTAGTTAAACATATATTAGATGTCAGGGCTTCGCCCTGTACTCAGATAGGCTGTACCGCCTTGTGTTTGTGGAGAGTATTATTACCAAATTCTGTATACAATCATGTATACGGTGAGTGTTCATAGACAATTCAGTTCAATAAAAGTAAAACATATATACACATTTCATGTGCAGTTTAACTGGAATGGCAGTACTTCGCAGTGTTCTTAGACAGAGTTCAGTATTCGTGGAAAAACATGTTGTATTCAGAGGTTTTTCAATAAGTTTTTAACAGAAGCAAGAGTCAGTTTTCTTCTTTTGTTCTGTTGACCGGGCTGGTTGCCTTTACCCGAGAAAGGCCTTTTCTTGGGTATCTCCTCCGATGGTTTTGTGGGTTCCACACGTTTTGTGGGTCCTTCCATCGTGTCGCAGTCAGATTCAGATTCAAATCTTTCGGCTGCTTGGATGAGACGTCGGCGGGCTGAAGCCGACTCTTGACCGCTTGTTGGAAGCTGATCTAACGCCCCATTGAGGAGGTCGTTTAGGGCATCGCCCTCCCTGTCGACTATTTCAGCACAGTGAGCTGTAAGCTCCGCTTTCATCAAGTTGATGGCTTTCTGCTTTGTTGCAGCAATTTTCTCCATCATTGACGTCCGCACCGATTCAGAGGGACCAAGGTATGGTGTGAGTGTCGCCTTAAGGAAGCTAGGTCCTTCCGGTCTGTTTGAGTACCTGTTCAGGCACCTGCCAAGAGAAATAATTGGTTTTCTCCCCTCAACGATATCTCTCATAGAGGTAATTGTAGAATTCACCAAGCTGTCAAAGCTAGTGTTGACAGAAGTGGAGGGTCCAGCCTCCATTTCATCAGGTTGGGCACTAAAGTCCGCGCCTCTCCTACGGAAACGGAATGGTACATTCCTAGAGACCGTTAGTTCTTCCTCTGACTTGTCAGGGGGTGACTGGCTGGTTTTTGCCGGGCTGGCTATGTTAGACATGTTTGGGGACACTGATGTACGTCTAAGACCGCTGACTCTCGAGTTGACTGGTGCAGACATAGTTTGCAATATCAGTCCAGAGATCGAGAATATATACCCGATTTCTGTTTTCACAGCGGAGTCAAAGACAATGGTATGTACTTCAAAGAATAATATATCAATGAAGAGTACCAGTGGTGGTTTATTACAAACCAGGTGTGGCCGACCCCCTGTATCTCGGGGGTGTTTTAGCTCGTTATGATCAAAGACCATATATTGTGTATAAACAATAAAGAGATATTTAAGGCACACACTTTTTTTAATTAATTACCTG
>JAVTVY010047145.1:0-23400 GCA_036873755.1 Hanleya hanleyi | reverse complement strand
CCTCCGTCATCGCATCACCAGTGGCGTTCGTCTTCCCGGGCTTGTCTTCAGTGGGTCTGACCTTCCGCGGCTCCTCTTCAGTAGGAAGTTGTCGCCAAAACCGTGGAGACGGGGCATGAATCAAACGCTGATGCCGTCTCAACTGACTGCGTCGTTTGAAGAGTTGACCACAATCCTTACATTGTTCCGTCGCGCCCTCGTGGAATGAACGTTCGTGGCGCAGTAACTGATCCTCCCGATTAAATGACCGTGCGCAGGTTATACAAGTATACCGTGCATCGTTGTGGGTGGAGGCCTCGTGGTGTCGTAAATTATCTAGACGAGTAAACTGCTTCTGGCAAGTTGTGCAAGTGAACATCTTGGTGGTTGATAGAGTGTCTGATGAAACGGCAAGGCCGCTTCCCTTTTATAGCACGCTAGCTGGTAATCTATTTTTAGCACACTCTACCCCAAGTGGAGGATCGAGACTGGCGTACTGGTGTACGACTGAGCCGCATTGCGCAGACGCGAAGTACCCGGATGATAGACACGGACGTCACCGATCCGAAAAGACACGGACTTTACCGAAAATACACGGACTTTAACGAAAAGACACGGACGTACCTGAAAAGACACGAAGGTGAACGCCATTGTGGGAAACCCACACAGACAGGTCAGTACATGCATTCCTATGATGTTCACGCATAATAAAAAGGATTGACCTGTAATCTGTGTTGTTGTTGTTGCTCCCTTTTTTGGACTAACCCATCAGAATAGTACGTATCACGGACTACACCCGTAGAGCTACATCTGGTCTATAAAACACGTCTCACTGGATCCCACACTTTCATTTCTACGGTTGCAGAGCCATGACGGAGATCCAGCCCTGTGCGACTCGCATTTTACAGCATGCCACCGCGGTGAATTCATTCACGGGTTACCGAGCGGTGGTTCGGTCCATGTTTGCAGATGGCGACGACAACGAGGGGCGACGCCAGATTCTCAACGAGTTCACAGAAGCGGTCCTCGACAGAGTGCACTCGATGGAGAGGTGTGCCATCACTCACCACTACTGGACTATGACAGCCATCCTTGATGCTCGGGCTATGGACCAGAAGCGCTCACGCCGGAACCAGCGACGGCTGGTTGGCCTCACACTAGTCTGTGCCCTATTGACCCTGGCGCTGTGGTATTGACAGTGGGACTATAAATACGAGGGTGAGACAGAGTGTGCATCATTCACCGTTCGACATTGGAGCAAGCATGTCACCCGTCCTACGAGCCATTCTGCCCCTTACACCCCAGGTGGGGTTACACGTCTATGAAGATAAAGTCACCCTGGTGGAAGACCGTGGAGATATTTGCTGGGCGCCCGCTGAGACCGTATCGAATACGGTGACGCTACCTCGTGACGGCTGGACCAAATTTAAACGGGTGTTGAGCGGTGAGCTCGACGGACACCTCATCCACATAGACAATGCCATCTACGTATACCGTACCACCTTCTTCCTACTTCTGGGCCGCTACCAAGACCCTACGCGAGGCTTCACCCTAGTCCCCGATCTGTGGTCAGCCGTGGAGAAAGTGGTGCCTATTGTGGACCAGCTGTTTACACCGGACGAGCGATCATCAGACCAGTTGGCGTGGGCTCGTGCTATGGACGACGCGCTGGCTGAACCCCATGAACAACTGTCTAGCCATGAACCCGACGACGATGCCATTGATTACCCGGCTAGACTCAGTCAGCCCAGTGACATGACCACCTGATCCTTTGATCTCACGGGGTTCTCCCTATAAATACGAGAGACAGTCAAATCTGGTACCATTCACGTACTGACTATGACGGAGCATATAATACTGGCGTATCTCAGCTTGACCCCCGAGGTTTTCCTGCACGTGTATGCGGATAAGGTCGATATCATGGAGGAGGTGGGAGACATCTGTGATGCGGACCCTACACAACCGTGCCCGGCTCACATTCGTCTGTCCCGAGAGGGCTGGACCAAATTCAAACGGGTGTTGTCTGGTGAACTGGATGGCGACCTCATCCACTTGTGTCACGATGTGTACATCCGACGTGGCCCTTTCTTTGCTCAATTGGCTCGGCTAGATGGAGGTACAGTGCATTTTACCCTTCACCCTGATCTATGGTCTGCATTGGAAGATGCCGTGGTAGATGTGGATGAAGTGGTTATCAAGTGGTCATCAGACGAGTTGGACTGGTCATTTACCATGGCCACTGTGGAAGCCCACGAAGAAAATCAGAAAGAAACTCCGGCCCAAGATACACCCGTTATAAATAAACGATAGAGCCAGGGTCCATCATCAGTTTGTCACCATGAAGCGCTGGGAGAAGGTGTTGGATAACTTATACTACAGTCCCGACAGTCCGGCGGCCTATAGTGCCTTGTCGGCTCTCTATCGAGCGGCCAAACCCCAGGGGATACAACGTGCCCAAGTCCGGGATTGGTTAAGAAAACAAGACACCTATACCTTACATCGATCTGTCCGTCGCCATTTTCTACGGAACCGGGTCATCGTGGGAGGAATAGATGCCCAGTGGCAAGCGGATTTGGTCGATATGAGCGCCTTTGCCAAACACAACGATGGGAATCGATATATCTTGACGTGCATCGATATTCTATCCAAGTATGCGTGGGTGGTACCCATCCGGACGAAAACGGGGGCGAATCTCATAGCGGCGTTCAAAGACATCTTCGAGACCGGGCGCAAACCTTTGTATTTGCAAACCGACGAAGGCACGGAATTCCTCAACAGACCGTTCCAACAGTTTCTGAAAGCCCAGAAGGTGTTTTTCTTCCATACATACAACGAGACCAAGGCTTCCGTGGTGGAAAGGTTCAACAGGATATTCAAAGGCCGCATGTATAAATATTTCACCTATAAGAATACAAGGCGGTACATCGATGTTCTCCCGAAACTGGTGAGGGGTTACAATCGAGCCTATCACCAGAGTATAGAGAGAGCCCCCATTACCGTCACCCAACGCAATGAAGCCCAAGTCCGCCGTGTGTTGTACCCCAGGCCATCGCAGCGAACGACGAAGGCGGTGTACAAGGTCGGGGATCCTGTACGGATCAGTAAAGTCAAGGGCCAGTTCGAGAAAAGTTACTTGCCCAACTGGAGCGATGAGCACTTCCTGATTAAACGGCGCCTACCCCCACAGCGGCGAGTCTATGAACTGGAAGATCTTCAAGGGGAACCGTTGCTAGGGACGTTTTACGAGACGGAATTACAGCCTGTCGTAAAAACACAGCAAGACTACTACACGGTGGAGCAGATTTTGAAAACGGAACGTCGACGTGGCAAACTGTTTCATTTCGTCAAATGGCAAGGCTGGCCCAGTTCTTTGAATTCCTGGGTCGCGGCCAACCAGGTGAAACGACTATAAAGCCAGACACCACTGCCGTCCTCCTTCATTCCACGTCCGACCACAGTGCTATGGACCAACAGCAGCTGTCTCTGAACACAGCGTCTCCAAAAACGCGCAAAGCGCAAGTGGGCTTTGTGGTGCTAGTGCTAACCCTGCTGAGTGTGTTGTACGGAGGTGTGTTTTACGACGTAGCCTATGTCAGTACGTTACTTAACCAACTGAGAACACCAGCCACCAGCGAAACCGGTCTACAGAGAGCACCAGTCGTATCGAGCCCCGTCACCACCACCACCACACCCCGTGTACAAGCCACGTCGAGTGTAAGCTCTACACCTACACCCAGAACACCCACTACGTCTCAAGACCCACCAGATTTCATCCCTCACAGTGAACAGACAACGACGACCCACGCTGTACCCACCACCACCATCATCATCCCTCGCAGTGAACAGACAACGACGACCGACGTTGTACCCACCACCACTCCAGTTCACTCGTACCAAATTTACAAGAGCGGGTTACCACGACAACGGATACCCCTCGAACCATGGACCCCCGTTGGCAGCATCCCTTCACGTGTCTCATCGCAGGACCGACGGGCTCCGGCAAAACGCACTTCGTCCGGAAGCTCCTTCAACACGCCGACAGCATGATCACCCCACCTATTGCCCGAGTCGTGTGGTGTTACGGAGAATGGCAGGAAGCGTATGCAGCAATGCCCCACATCACGTTCGTGGAAGGCCTACCCAACTTGGCCGAGTTGGAAACCGACACCTTGGTGGTTCTGAATGATCTCATGGCGGAGACGGATGCGCGGGTCACCCAACTCTTTACCAAAGGCAGCCACCATCGACGGCTCAGCATCATCTACATTGTGCAGAATCTGTTCAGTAAAAACAAAGAACATCGGAACATCAGCTTAAATGGTGGTCTTCAAAAACCCGAGAGATACCACTCAACTGCTGCACCTGGCGAGACAGATATATCCCGGCCGCACACCGTTTGCGTTGGAAGCCTTTAAAGATGCCACAACCCCTCAGCACGGGTATATGCTCTTCGACCTCAAGCAAGCCACCCCTGACCACCTTCGACTACGGACCGGCATCTTTCCCGGAGAGGCCCACCACGTGTACTTGCAAAAATAATGTAAACACACCCACAGTGGCGCCCCCAGCTGGAGTGTGTGTTTGATGATGGAGATAATAAAAAGAATGAATACCACAGCAGGGTTGATTTTTTGTCTCTGAGGTGGATAAAAAGGGTAGAGTTGTGGGTTCTGGCATTAGTTGTACATGATGTCTGCGCGAGTACGGAAGCACGCTCCCACGCTCCGTGTATTGAAGACGGCCCCACCCGAGTTAGTCCGAACCATTGTATGCGGTGCGGACCCTGCTCTCGTGTGCTGTCTGTGCGAGATTGGACTCAATATCTTAAAAGGCAACGTACCACTGACTCCGGCTCAGAAGACCAAGTTGGCCAAGCATAAGACAGGTCTCCGAACCCTAGTCCATAAGCGGGTCCCACAAACAGAAAAGAAAAAGGTGTTACAGAAAGGCGGCTTTCTCGGGGCCATCTTAGCACCGTTGGCCGCTTCCGTGTTGGGTCCAGTATTAGGTGGACTCTTCGGCCGACAATGAACCACACGAAAAAAATGGTCCTCGTCGAATCTCGGTTGCTTCAGAACCTCCAATCGCCCTACCCTGTGCCACCTACGATGAAGACCATAAACACCCTCGATGGAGAGATGCAACAGATCTTACAGAGACCGGGGTTAAGCGACAGTGAGAAAGTACAACGGTACAATGAGACGCTTCAACGGTACATGACGTTCATGGACCAATACAAACCCCTGTCTACCCCAGCAACACCACCACCACCACCACCACCACGTGACAGACCGCTGACCTCAGCACCGCTCCAACAGCCGGGTGAGGTAGCCCCCACAGCCCCACAGTGGGTGGAAGACGAAGTGCTGAAGAGTGTACCTGCCTCGTTCAAGAAACAAGCTGGCCTGGTATTACAACGGATGAAACAGAATCCTAACATGACTTGGAATGATAAAGGTGAACTCCTGGTACAGAATCAGGTGGTCCCCGGCACCCACATGACGGATTTAGTGAATGACTTGATGCGTAAACGCAGATCGCACACGGATCCTCGAGGATGGGAGGTCTTCGCTCAAGGCTTGAAAGACATGCATGTACCACAGGAATTGGTGGGGAACCCCCACCGCTGGACCTTTATGCAGCGAACCCAGCAATCGCCGAGTCGTGCACCACGACAGACTCCACAACCTTGGGAATCCGACTGGGAACCGGAGTCACCCCCCAAAACACCACCACCACAACGGGCACCTTCTTTTCAGACCTTTAAAAAACCACCCTCGATCAGGACACCCCACATCTCCAGAGCCGTGACACGTAGCAAGTCAACGCGACGAACACGACGCCGGACACAACCACCCAAGGTCTGGAACACCTATTAAAACCCGGTGCAGCAGCAGGACAGCTCAGTCGCCATGTTTTACCTCACCCTACCCAGTAACAGTTCGCTGGATGTGTTTCCTGACAACACCGTGGCCAAGTATGTGACTCAATTACCACAACTGTTGCATTTACCTGGCCGGTGGGAATGTGGACTGGTGGATATTCAGTACCCTTACTCGTGGTACAACGTGCGAGCCAATGAAGTGTGGTACGAGGTGACCTACGAAGGAAAAGACACCCGACTCACTCTCCCCGAAGGCCAATACGATACTCCCAAGGAGTTCATGGGTGGGCTGTCAAGACTGTTGCATTATAAGGCTCTACGGGAGGTCACATATACTTCAAAACCCATCAAAGCCTATCCCTTCAAGAATCACGCGAACTTCGATTACAACGCACACAACGACAAGGCAGAGCTTATCGTCACCGCCAACGCGAGTGTCGTACTGAGTCCTATCCTACAGCAAATGCTGGGTTTCGATCTACGGACGTTCGCTGGTCCCACCGCCCGCCAAGGCGAGATCCCGATGGATATGAAGTCGGGTATGTACGGACTCTACGTCTACTCGGACGTGGTGGACAACCACATCGTGGGTGATATCAACACACCTCTGTTACGGGTGGTGCCCATTAAAAAGTTGTATGGAGATCAAGTCACCCACAGTTTCACCCACATGCTCTTCCTGCCTGTACGACAAACCCACATCAACACGATCACGGTGGATATAAGAGATGACACGGGACGACCGGTGGCATTCGAACGCGGGAAAGTGGTGGTGACACTTCATTTTCGACAAGCACGTGCTCCCCACTTTGCATAATGAAGGTGCCTTACGAGTGCGATGCACGCAGCTATATGGACTATTATGCCCAACAGGCCGGGGGTGGCTTTCCGGTGTTTAGTGGTGCACGCATGCAACGTGGACATGGACTGGGGAACATACTCGGCAGCATCGTCAAAACGTTCCTGCCCTTGGTGACGCGTGGGGTGAAAGCAATCGGCAAACAAGCGGTACGCAGTGGACTGCAAGTGGCCGGTGATGTGATGGGAGGTACAGCACCCAAAGAAGCCTTGAAACGGCGGGCCAAAGAAGCGGGAGGCGTCTTGGTGGCCAAAGCACAACGCACCGTAGGGAATAAAAGAGCTGCCCCACCGAGACCACGCACCAGTCGACGACCGACCCAGCGACGACGCACATCGAAGAAGACCCGGGATATCTTTTCTTAAACATGTCCTTGATCCACGCCGAGTCCTGCCCCTCCACCAACAGTGAATTTGATTTGTGGACCGTGCCGCCCACACAGACCAGTGCCGAACAAGGATTATGGGTGGAGCATCTCCCGCTGTCCAGCATCAACGCAACAGGACCCATCGAGTTCACCATCAGTAATGCGGATACGACCTATGTGGATTTAGCCCATACCTACTTGTATGTGAAAGCCAAGATCGTCAGTGGAGATGGCACCAGAATCGTCGACCAAGCAACGGTGGGCCCGACGAATCTCTGGCTGCACTCGATGTTTCAACAGGTGGATATATTTCTCAGCGACAAACTCATCAGTGACTCGACCAACACGTACCCCTATCGAGCCTACATCGAGACGCTGTTGTCGCATGGGCGAGAGGCTAAAAAATCTCAACTGACAGCCGCTTTATTCTACCAGGACAAAGCCGAGCACATGGGCGCAGAGAACGACAATACGGGATATAGCAAACGGAAGGCTTTGACCGCGAACGGCGTCTCGGTGGATATGATCGGTCGACTGCACGCAGACATGTTCATGCAAGACCGATACCTCTTGAACAAGGTTCCCATCAAAATCCGACTGATACGGGCGCCTCCGACCTTCGCCTTGATGGCCACTAACGTAGAGGCGCATGTAGCTGACTATAAGATTGTCATCGAAGACGCAGTCCTGTATGTCCGAAAAGTGAAACCGAATCCAGCCGTTCAATTGGGACACATGAAAGCCTTGGAAACAAAACCAGCCCAGTACCCTATCCGACGTGTGCAAACCAAAGTGTTCTCTGTGTCTGCTGGAAATATGAGCGCCAACAAAGACAACCTGTTCCTGGGGGAACTACCCAAGCGATTGATCCTGGCCTGTGTGGAAAATACCAGTTTCAGTGGAGCCTACCCAGAGAATCCGTTTGACTTTAAACATTTCGGCATCAATTTTGTGGCCCTGCATGTGGATGGACAACAGGTGCCAGCCACGGCCTTAACCCCGAACTTTGGGCGCGCGAATTTCATTCGAGCCTATCAGAGCCTGTTTACAGCCACCGGTCAAATCAACCAGGACGAAGGGAATTTCATCAGTCGGGAGGACTACGGGAACGGATACACGTTGTTCTGTTTCGATCTGACCCCCACCTCAGAGAACGACCATCAGCTGGCCCTGGCCAAGCAAGGCAACTTACGGTTGGAAATCCACTTTCAACGAGCCCTCCGGAGCACCGTTAATGTGATCTGCTACGCCGAGTTTGACAACATCATTCAAGTGGACAAGGCGCGTAACGTGCTGTGTGACTTCTCCACCCAACATGGATACAGAGCAGATAACCACCGTGCTGGAGAATGACCCAGAGACACGTATGATGTTTCAAGGGGTGTTCGCCCGAGATGTGTTCCCATTAGACCGTAGGTATCCTGCTGCTTACGTTCTCAACACGGACCCGATGGATCGGCCCGGTGAACATTGGGTGGCCGTGTACTTGACAGAACAGCAGGGCGAATACTTTGACCCGTACGGCCTGCCACCCCTCCATCCCGATTTAACAGACTTCATGGATCAAGGCACAGAGACGTGGTGTTGGAACAGTCAAACGTTGCAAAGCCTGACCAGTAGCGTGTGCGGACAATATTGCTTGTTTTACCTGTACCATCGATGCCGGGGAAGACCCTTATCTACCATCGTACAGATGTTTGACGAGTACCCCAAGGCCGAGGACCGAGATGTACTCGTCTATGACTGGGCCGCCCATCATTTCAATGTACAAGTCCCGTTCTGGGCTTGAATTCTTTCAATGTACATACGCCCGCTGTTCTGGGCTTAAGTTTAAAAGCCCCCTGTTCTGGGCTTCAGTTCTTTCAATGTACAAGCCCCTTGTTCTGGGCTTGAGTTTTCACGTGGTTGTTCTCACGTTGTTGTTGTTACTGAATAAAAAACAAAATGAGATCTCACCAAAAAACCCTGTCTTGTGTGTTTTATTCATAATGCATCAATGCCCAATGTGGAGATTCAGTGAAACTGAAATCAGTGGTGTAGGATGGGGCCAAAATGTAACCCATCAAGGTTAGAATGCAAGAGCACTATAGTAAAAATAGAGAGCCAATGAAATCAGCCCACAGACCAAGTACGTGTTTTTGGTCTAGGTTTGGAGCGGGCATTTCATTGAGGTGCGTGTATACGGTGAGTGAAGAGACTCCTCCAACACGTATAGATGAAGTTGATGACTATAAGTTCTATGTTGTCGATTTAACCTCTCCCTACATTGACGCGCGCGCGCGCGCTGCGGCCGGAGAACCCGCGCGCGCTGCGGGGGGCGCCGGGGCGGTGTCAGGAAAACACCCCGGAGGGTTGAACGTTGGAACTCTTCTGGGTTTGGAGGTAGTTTTAGTGAAAACCGGAAGTGACGTCACAACCCCCACGTGACCTGCGCAGCAGAATGGATACGACACCCTAGTGTAACCCCCTCACCTAGGCTTCACATGGATACCTCACTCGATCCCATCGGCCCATGAGAAAACCCGCTCGAGCCCAAAACGTCTATGTTCATGCCCTTGGGCCACCGCGCATGCGCAGAATGGTGACAACGCCCAAGCCGCTAGTCCAGTCAGATGCCCCTTCACCTAAGCTTCACTTTGATACCTCACTCGACCCCATTGGACCATGAGTAACTCCCCTACATGCCAACACGGCTATTTCCATACCCTTGGGCCACCGCGCATGCGCAGAATGGTGACAACGCCCAAGCCGCTAGTCCAGTGAGATGCCCCTTCACGAATGCTTCACTTTGATACCTCATATGACCCCATCGGACCATTATTGGCTTCGCTAGCTCCCAACACGGCTATTTTCATACCCTTGGGCCACCGCGCATGCGCAGAATGACGCTATGTCAACCCACTAGTCCAGTGAGATGCCCCTTCACATAGGCTTCACTTTGATACCTCATATGACCCCATCGGACCAGTAGTAACTCCCCTAGCTCCAACACAGCTATTTTCATACCCTTGGGCCACCGCGCATGCGCAGAATGGTGACAACGCCCAGCCGCTAGTCCAGTCAGATGCCCCCTCACCTAGGCTTCACTTTGATACCTCACTCGACCCCACTGGACCAGTAGTAACTCCCCTAGCTCCAACACGGCTATTTCCATACCCTTGGGCCACCGCGCATGCGCAGAATGACGCTAGTTCAACCCCACACCCAGCCCATCAGATGCCCCCTCACATAGGCTTCACATTGATACATCACTCGACCCCACTGGACCAGTAGTAACTCCCCTAGCTCCAACACGGCTATTTCCATATCCTTGGTCCACACGAGTTGTCTCCCTTGCGTCAATGTGTGCAGATGGCGCTACGGTCGACGCCGTGATGGGGAAAGGGCGTCCCCGCACCATCCTGGAGCCGCCATTTTGTTTGTTGTTTTCTTGCGGAGATACACGGGCAATAAACACTCGACCCTAGGGTGGTATAGATGCTAGACTGATCCTATTAACATGGTACAACACCTATAGATTATGTTTATTATTATTATTATATGGCTTAGAGGTTTTTTTGAGGGTAATGTGAGGGTTTTTTCTCCCCGTGACCTCCCCACCGCCTCGTTTGCTCCCACAGGCCGCCATCTTAAACCCACCACCCACCACCACCACCAGCCGCCATCTTAAACCCACCACCCACCACCACCACCAGCCGCCATCTTAAACCCACCACCCACCACCACCACCTCGCCGCCATCTTAAACCCACCACCCACCACCACCACCAGCCGCCATCTTAAACCCACCACCCACCACCCCCACCAGCCGCCATCTTAAACCCACCACCCACCACCACCACCAGCCGCCATCTTAAACCCACCACCCACCACCACCCACATTGACCCCTCTGACAGAATACTCGCTTCTGATTGGCTGTCGCATCTAGGGACTACTTTTTCTCCGCGGAGGCAGACCGCATCACCGCCAGGACCACATCACCGTGGAGGAATACATCCAGTCAAATTTTACTCGCTTCTGATTGGACGAAAGCCACCCCGTGACCGTCCCCAATATGCAAATTTCTGAGGTCAAATTTTACTCGCTTCTCATTGGCTGTCACCTCCTCATTTCCTCCTCAATTATGCAAATTTCTGAGGTCAATGCGAACTCAAATGCTCGCTCTATGCTACTCACGGTCAAATTGGTTATTGTGACATCATAAATTATCACAGTGGTTGTTGAGACATTACGATCTGTCACAGTGGTTATTGTGATATTACAGCCGGTCACAGTGGTTATTTTGACATCATAAATTGTCACAGTGGTTGTTGAGACATTACGATCTGTCACAGTGGTTATTGTGATATTACAGCCGGTCACAGTGGTTATTGTGACATCATAAATTGTCACAGTGGTTATTGAGACATTACGATCTGTCACAGTGGTTATTGTGATATTACAGCCGGTCACAGTGGTTATTGTGACAACATAAAGGTCACAGTGGTTGAGACATTACAAACTCATATTTTATGAACTGTCACACTTGATACATTGGCATAAGAAAATGTGTCAGTAGTTATTGTGACATTACACACTATCGCCGTGGTTATTGTCACTTAGCAAGCTGTCAGAGTGGTAACTGTGACATTAGAAACTGTCACTATTGTGAAACAAGCTGTCATAGTGGTTATTACGAAACGACTATTGTGTAACAACAAGCTTTCACAGTGGTTATTGTGATATGACAAGCTGTCACAGTGGTTGTTATGGCACAACAAGCTGTCATAGTGGCTAGTGTGAGAAGACAAGCTGTCACAATGACATCAAAAACAGTTCTAGTGGCTATTGTGATATCGCAAACCAAAAGTGTTGCATCGTTAAGGTTTACATCCCATTGTTCGTACTATTTGTGTATTCAAATACCTGTATTTGGCTGTACGTGCAAGGGGTCTTCGTACACCAAGTCAGTTGTACTCTTACGCTTCGACCTCGCCCTGGTTTTTTAGCCCAACATTCAGAATCGGGGGATAACATGCAGTTCTTCTACGAATCAATCAGAACCAGCACACGCCAAGTCTATAAGATGAAATAGCTGGGTCATTTCCCTACAATTGAGGTACGGGTCAGTCGATCAATAACCCACACCTATGAAACATTTTGGCTTAAATTTAAATTTATTCGTGGTCAATGATGTTCCGTGTCTGTTTACAAGTTTGCAACTCTTATTTGAGCAGAACTGACGTCCAGATGAGCCAAGACCAGTTCGGGACGTAGGCCTATACGTGGAAATGGAGTCGGGTTGCGAATATGATACACGTACAAGGGCAGTAGCGTGCTCGTCTTCCGGGAGAACTGTCCTTCCTAATTTACCATGGTTGGGCCTACAAATCGAGAAGATGTCCTGGTTCAATAAGAAGATATAGGAGCGGGACATTTTTTCCTGCCGAACCTGCTTTCCCTCTACTCCTACATTAAACTTTAACCGCCATCTCTAGTTTCCCCGTTTATGGAATGGACTGATCGGTAATGTTACAATAATTCCCAGATGCGCATGCGCAAGTTTCACATAATTTATGAGCGTTGCATGCAGTAATGTACATTGGATGTTAACATCACTGTACACAGACATCATTATCCCTCAAGTCATTTCATCGATTCGCCGCATGCCATTAACCTTTTACAACATAGCTCGATTGCTGGTCCTCATGGAACAGTTATGCCATAAAATAGTTGGGATATTGTGCGCTCGCTGGAGTATCAGCAACAATTCACCAGCTATAGACATCTCGTGTAACACGGTTTGAACGACAAACTACGGCCGTGTGGTGGTACTCTATTCTCTCACAACTGCCGAGTGTCTTACAAAACGAAATAGGACGAATGGACAACTTCATAATTCATTTATCAACAAAATCAAACACATCGTCCAAACTTCGGAAGAACTATCTTCTGCCGTGGACTCAGATCCCGTCGTCGTTTTGAGTCGATTGGCTCCAACTTTGTGGAAAGCCTTGAGAAACTGGTGTCGAAATACATGTATTTGACTTTGGTGGTTTTGAATGTACTATTTTTCTGGCATCCTCATCGGACGATTGATACCGCATTGCCAAAGTGTGCCACGCCTGTCGGTCAACAACGAGAAGGTTTATTTTTCCTCTCTGATATCTTCATAATTGCTGTGCTTTGAACCGTGAACTGTAACAAACCGCCAATATGCAGGGAAATCTGGACCATCCTCACCCGAATGTCTCCCAACGAAGGTAGGTACACTGAAAAAAAATTCCTCAAAATTTAAGGAATACTCTCCGACTATTACACCAGCGGAATATTTCTTAAAATTCAATAAGGAATATTCTATGTAGTAAGGAAATTCCTTAACATGATAAGGAATATTCCTTAGTTATGATGAGGAATATTCCGCTGATGTAATAGTCGGGGAATATTCCTTAAACTTTTAAAGATTTTTTTTTCTGTGTATATATTAATCATATTGTACGGTCTTAATTATATTGTAACTGCCTGCCTCGTCAGACCAAAATATTGGAAATTGTCTGTGACCAAACTCAAATCGTCGCATTGAATTTCAAAATCTAGCTTTTGTGTTTGCTCATTCACGAGTGATGTAACTTGCAAAAGAATACAATGTTGATATCCGAAATTGCATTGGAGATCTAAAGTGACCCCACTCCTATATTTTGAAAAAGATGTCTCAAATGTCATAGATGTATCAGCATGTTTACTGTAAAAGATTGGTAGGCAGCTACTGGGATCCGGTGAGGAAGAGAAGAAAAAATAGCAATCCCTATTTGGTTACCTACACAGGTAAAACCTTTTTTCTGATTTGGATAGAATATAACTTGCTAAAAAGGAACAAATGAAAAGGGGCAATTTTTCTTGATGCATTCTTTACTTCCTCACCAGGAACCAATCATGCCCATTAATCATAAATAATTATTTCCAATTTCATAAATTTAAGCTTCGAATTTATTTTATGTTCAGAGTCCTTTCATCAGCCACACACTTCACAATTGGTGCTTTTTCGCCTGAAACCCAAATTAGGATTGGCATTCTATTATTATTATTATGGCCACCCCCCAAAAAAGTTTCAAAATTAGCCTCTCTCGTTGATTCGGAATATAATATTGAATAATACTTTACTGGACCAGGGAATAAAAATCAGAGGGGACAACTGGGGAAGAGGGGTGGAGGATGGGTGTTCAATAACTTTAACCGTGATAATAAACTTAGCCATGATCGTAAAATACTTGGCGCGGAGGATTCGGTTCCCAATGAGGCGAGGTTTTACTGTTTCAGTGAAATATATTGCATTATCTTCTTGTATGCTCAGTGTAGGCAATTGGGATAACACAATTTGCTAAAAAATGATCGATTTCGTGATGAATAGAGTTTATTCGCATTGCATATGTTTCAAGAGAGAACACGATGTTTTCACCATGCATGAAAACGACAATTGGTTGTTGAACAGGAAAACTATTATACTTAAAAAACTTTCTCTCATACGTTATATTTCCATTTGGCACTTAAAGCAGAAACTCATTGGAACGAATCCTCGAATAAACGCACCAGATCCGACAGATATTAGTACTATATATATATAGTGGCAGATATATATATTTTCTAGTTTACAAACAATATCTCGGTTACCCAGCCCCAAACCGGGCTTATAAACCACTTTATACTTATTAATATTGAATGTTTGTGTCACGTGGCTATATGTGGCGCCGCACACAAAAAGGTGTTTCGCTTAATAAATTGTGCTATATGCCGCTTTTTAGAAATAGAATCTTATTACTGCATTTTATAGCATTAGTCGATTCGCCGTACCAGTAGAACAAATTTACTACGATTTTTCATCTAGGACACTCCGTTATACTTGTGTTTAGACCCATTGCCTCCAGGCTGAACATACGGAAAATTAAAATATTTTATCGCTCTGTACGATGTACAGGAGATTTTTTGTTGTTGTATTTTTAGCGGTAAAGATTAGTTTCATAGAAATGTTAAATCAGTGCTCCATGATAAAAAATCTCACCTTCATGCGTTGAGACAACCATCTGTGATCATGATATCCATTCTTATACTTAACTCTTTATGTGATATTAGTGTATGTGTAAATTTTAGTTGTTTGTAATGCCGTTCTATTTATTCATGATAGTTTATATTGAGTAATTTCTGTATCTACGTCTGCTGTTAGATATATGTTATCAGAACTGTAAAGACCTGTTGGACTGTTTGGAGAAAGTAAGTGTAATGTTCTCAGCCCTGGCAAAAACGCGTATGTCTAGGTGAGTGAGTGAATAGAATTTAACGTCGCTTTCAACAATATTTCTCGCGACGAACCAACTAAGCACCACCCAGTCAAGTTGCGTTCCAGCAGCATGGAACCAGACGGACGTGACTTGACTAGTGTTGCTTGTCTATTTTTTTTTTTTTTTTTTTTTTGCTGCCCTGTTTCAATCTGATTATTCTTATATGACATCTCTTACTAACATACTGTGTACCCAAAGATGAGAAGATTTCGTGAGAAAACGCAATTGGATCACCACAGGGGTTAAATCTAGTCCGTGACGGAATCACCAAGAAATTCGTGATGGAATCACGAATGCGCTTTTTAAATATTCTCGGTAAAAGAGCTTTATTAATCATACATTTTCTCCAAAAATATATTCCCAGGGTGAATTTATCACTTCTACTTAAAAATTAAACTCTGAACTCTTATCTTTATCAAGGTATACAGTTCCCGTTACATGTATATCTTTTCTGCAGATGTTTCAAAATATATAGTTTTCAGTAAATGCAAAGTTTTTCTTCCTTGACAATTTCGAATTTCCTAAGTTCTTCAGGTTCAAAAGTTGCAGGAAAAATATTTCGCGATTGAAAAATATCTTCTGTTATTGACGTGAGATCATAGGAAGCGAATAGAAAAACAGCATGCTAATATATGGTCTACGAAAGAATGTGGGGCGAATTTCATGCGAAAAAGGGCTGTTTTTAGCGATGTCCGCTTTTTGGTGGAATTCATGTTTAGAGGAAATGGTGTCAGATTGTACTATTCAGTATTGCTGAAGAGAAATTGTGTCAAGAGTGTATCATTCAGTATGAGAAATGGTATCAGATTGTACCATTCAGTATTGTTTAGGAGAAATGATGTCAGATTGTACCATTCAGTAGTGTTTAGCAGAAAATGTGTCGGATTCTATACCATTCAGTCGTGTTTAGAAGAAATGGTGACAGATTGTACCATTCAGTATTGTTCAGAAGAAATGGTGTCAGATTTTACCTATTTAACTCACACACTGATCTAACATCGATTTCCCCGTAAGTTATACATCATAGTTGGATCATTGTACCGTTATTGCCTGTCATGTAGCCATAGTAGTGTTTTGTCTTCGTATTTCAGTCAACCTAGTTTCTGTAAAATGTAAGATATCTCGGCCTAGAGAACGGTGATTTACTGGAATAGTGCGGAGATTCCAAAGTCAATATGACTCGTATAGTCATCTATTGTACGACTGGTACATGTAGTCATCTGTTGCATGACTCATACATACAGGCATCTGTATTGTACTACTCGTACACATAGGCACCTATTGCGCGACTCGTACATCTAGGTATCTATTATATGACTCGTACATATAGGTATCCATTATATGACTCATACATATAGGTATCCATTATATGACTCATACATATAGGTATCTATTATATGACTCTTACATATAGGTATCTATTATATGACTCATACATATATGTATCTATTATATGACTCATACATATAGGTATCCATTATATGACTCATACATATAGGTATCTATTATATGACTCTTACATATAGGTATCTATTATATGACTCTTACATATAGGTATCCATTATATGACTCATACATATAGGTATCCATTATATGACTCATACATATAGGTATCTGTTACATGACTCGTACATATAGGTATCCATTATATGACTCATACATATAGGTATCCATTATATGACTCATACATATAGGTATCCATTATATGACTCATACATATAGGTATCCATTATATGACTCATACATATAGGTATCCATTATATGACTCATACATATAGGTGTCCATTATATGACTCATACATATAGGTATCCATTATATGACTCTTACATATAGGTATCTATTATATGACTCTTACATATAGGTATCTATTATATGACTCTTACATATAGGTATCCATTATATGACTCATACATATAGGTATCCATTATATGACTCATACATATAGGTATCTGTTACATGACTCGTACATATAGGTATCTAGTATATGACTCATACCTATAGGTATCCATTATATGACTCGTACATATAGGTATCTATTATATGACTGATACATATAGGTATCCATTATATGACTCATACATATAGGTATCCATTATATGACTCAACATATAGGTATCCATTATATGACTCATACATATAGGTATCCATTATATGACTCATACATATAGGTATCTATGCTATGACTCATACATATAGGTATCTATTATATGACTCATGCATATAGGTATCCATTATATGACTCATACACATAGGTGTCTATTATATGACTCATACATATAGGTATATATTATATGACTCATACATATAGGTATCCATTATATGACTGATACATATAGGTATATATTATATGACTCATACATATAGGTATCCATTATATGACTCATACATCTAGGTATATATTATATGACTCATACATATAGGTATCCATTATATAACTCATACATATTGGTATCCATTATATGACTCATACATAGAGGTATCCATTATATGACTCATACACATAGGTATCTATTATATGACTCGTACATATAGGTATCTATTATATGACTCGTGCATATAGGTATCTATTATATGACTCTTACATATAGGTATCTATGCTATGACTCGTACATATAGGTATCTGTTACATGACTCGTACATATAGGTATCCATTATATGACTCATACATATAGGTATCTATTATATGACTCGTACATCTAGGTATATATTATATGACTGATACATATAGGTATCCATTATATGACTCATACATATAGGTATTTGTTACATGACTCATGCATATAGGTATCCATTATATGACTCATACATATAGGTATCCATTATATGACTCATACATATAGGTATCTATTATATGACTCATACATATAGGTATCTATGCTATGTCTCATACATATAGGTATCTATTATATCACTCATACATATAGGTATCCATTATATGACTCATACATATAGGTATCCATTATATGACTCATACATATAGGTATCTATTATATCACTCATACATATAGGTATCTATTATATGACTCATACAAATAGGTATCTGTTACATGACTCTTACATATAGGTATCTATTATATGACTCATACATATAGGTATCTATTATATGACTCATGCATATAGGTATATATTATATGACTCATACATATAGGTATCTATTATATGACTCTTACATATAGGTATCTATTATATGACTCATACATATAGGTATCTGTTACATGACTCGTACATATAGGTATCTATTATATCACTCATACATATAGGTATCTATTATATGACTCATACAAATAGGTATCTGTTACATGACTCTTACATATAGGTATCTATTATATGACTCATACATATAGGTATCTATTATATGACTCATGCATATAGGTATATATTATATGACTCATACATATAGGTATCTATTATATGACTCTTACATATAGGTATCTATTATATGACTCATACATATAGGTATCTGTTACATGACTCGTACATATAGGTATCTATTATATCACTCATACATATAGGTATCTATTATATGACTCATACAAATAGGTATCTGTTACATGACTCAGATATGACTCAGTTGTAATGAAGTTTAATAGAAACAACACTGCATCACGGGAAATCTTCTGGTTTTGAAACACTTGATTGGTTAATTCATAATTTCAAAAAAAATAATTCGTATATTTTCATTGGCGGGTGGATAGAATTAGAAGACAAAATGAAAACAGAGATAGAAGACCATCCAGCCAATCATTAAGTTATTTAATGGTTCCTTGTACTGACAGTTATAACTTGGAGAGAAAGAATGACGGAGTAATCAAGTAACTATATTCCGTAAGGATCTATTACAATTCTTTCTCATGTTTGCGCTGCTAAATGGAGGAGTTTCGAAGCAGCTTACTGTTACAGAAAACTTTTAATGCAATCGCTCCTTCATAAGCTAAGGCATCCACAATTCTAATGGTTCATGGATCACCAATTCTTGAGAAACAAGAAAACTTATTGATGCAGATGCATCAATGCCGGCGGAAACGTTTGTAGCTTATAATCTTCGTATTACAAGCCAATTATGTGTGCCACTGGTGAATACAGGTCACGATGCACCATTATCGTTGAAAAAAAACCCACATCGATTTGTTTGTTTTCCGATTAAAGGTTTGACTAATGTAGTTCGCACAAGGACCCACCTGGGATGTGTGGGGTTAGCCGGAAGTTAAGTGCTTGATCGTAAAATGCATTCGGAACTCCCGAGCGGAAATCTACGAAGGGGACTGATTCTACGCTCGGGGGACGACAACATGAATTTCCTATGAATCTCCAGATGTGACGCGGCTCCGAAGCCCAATCACTCTCGCGGAAGCCTTAATCCCCGACCAGCAAATATTTCCATGCGAGTCTCTGATTTACGTCAGATATTCTAAAAACTGTTTATTCTTTTCATTCGAAGCACGTTTCAATAGAAAACCATCAGTTTAAATGGTACACACGCCACGTATTGGCAAGATATAATTCCCGTGACGTCGCTGACAGTTCCCTGACAGACCGAAACACACGTGACCACGCTCTAGTCCAATATGGCGTCAATGGCCTTCGAGGGACATCTCAAACCGGAGATCCCCGAGAAGTTGCGAATGCGTAAAATGGGCACATGAACCGCATGTCAAACTAGGACTTTGTTCTCTGGTTGACGTATTAGGTCATTTCACATAGCCTGATGTAAGAGTTCGCGCTGTGGCATTATATGCGATACATCATCAAGCCACTACTTCTTTATTGATGTGTGTCATTGTAAATTAAGCCTAGATCGACTTTCTCTACACATCAATCCGATCCGCGTGTTTTACTCTGTTTCGAGTTTTTAGTAACTCGCAGTTCAATCTCAAACATTTTGCTGCAGACGTACACATGGTACAGGTGAATAACTTCATCATGTATGGTCATCGATTTGGTCTCTCAGCCATAATAAAATAGTACTAAAGAACATTTATTCGATGAATTCATTATAACAGAATTAATATTAATTTGTTAACCACGAACGGGTGATACAATCCTGTCGTTTTACGATCTAAAACTAGCTGGATCACTCAACGGCACGTCTGTGAAAGTATGGCTCGAGAAAACAGCTGTTACTCGTCCAATATCAAGATGGCGGCTCCCATGTTTAGCGAATTCAGAAATCCGGCGGCTGCTGCCGCCGGAAATAAAATAATATGATACTACTGGTCAGGCCGGGGCGGGGGGGTACTTTCGGAAATATTTTATATTTTCTCATATAAATGACCCATTCATAAACTGAAGCGAACACCCTATTTGCCCTTTTTCCCATAACAAACCCCCTGATGTGCCCTTTTGGAGTGAAGGCGAACCACCCCTCAGTAAATTCTGGCTACGGCCCTGCTAGTATGAAGTATAATCGGGTATAGATTTCGGGTGTATACTACATACTACGGAGCCGTAAAAGGGACATGGGAGGTATACTCCCAGTTAATAACTACGACCCGCGCTTACTAAGTGCGACCCTCAGTTATTAACTGCGACCCGCACTCACTAACTGAGTGTCGCAGTTAGTAAGTGCGGGTCGCAGTTAATAAGTGCGGGCCCCAGTTGATAACTGGGGGTCGCAGTTAATATAAGTGCGGATCGAAGCATGTCCCTTTTACGGCTCTGGAACCGTAATAGGGACATCGGAGGTATACTCCCAGTTAATAACTGCGACTCGCACTTACTAACTGCGACCCTCAGTTAGTAAGTGCGGGTCGCAGTTAATAACTGAGGGTCGCGGTTAATAAGTGCGGGTCGCAGTTAATAACTGAGGGTCGCAGTTAATAAGTGCGGATCGGAGCATGTCCCTTTTACGGCTCCGTAACATATACGGTACTATTAGTTTGCGAGTGCCTCGGTTAATAATGAGGAATGCTGAGAACGTATTGTACACTGCCAGACAAACTGTATCTCACTGTTAATTGACTTATTGTGCTGTTACATTTGTATAACACTCTAACAACCCATTATATGTTTATTTTCCTTTGTTTTGAAGACTGACTGGATGGTTACTATTCGCGCTAATCTCCCTGGGTGTCGATTTCAGTCTGAGCAAATACGGGAAGATCACGGAGGAGGGAGTCTTCGAGTCCAGAAACTATCCGATGAATTATCCGAACAATTTACATGATACCCGACTAATTTCCTTTCGTGACCTGACCTTCGTTCATCTCAAATTTGAGACGTTCGTGCTGGAGGACACTGGGGACTATTGTAAGGGCGACTACGTCGCAATATACAACAGCGTAGTAGAGAATGATGACAGCCTTGCGATTAGGAAGTTTTGCGGTAATATGGATACTAATGCGCCAATGTCCCTGTACATGTATGACCTGTTGATGGTTTTTCACACCGACTACTCGGAATCCGCAGCGGGATTTCGACTGCACTACACAGCCACGATGGTAGATCGCGATTTAACTTGTAACCTGATGCGCCGCGTTGACGGACCGAGAGAGGAGATATCTTCAGTATTACTCGGTAACCAGCGAACCAGTCCATTCAGATATCCAAAGGACATAGACTGTTTATGGACCGTAGAAACAAACATCTCGTACGAGCTCTCCCTGGAGGTTAACCTTCTTGTAGATATGATTGGGGAAGATTGTACACATAACTTCATCGAGGTTCGGGTACCAGTCAATGATTCACGTAGTATCACATCATGGGAATTAACGCTGAGAGACAATGATACCGACCTATGGTCTCCGAAAGTGGCTCTTTCTAAATCCGAGGCAACCGGTGAGATTTCGTTGGGAAGAGTCTGTGGAAATATAGCACATCCGTTGGTCTTCAAAACCAAAGCTAATAGGATGACAATCATTTTTCACAGTGACTTTGCCACGGGAAATGGTTACTTCAGGGTCATTTCTCGGCCGATCAGCTCGACTCGGCAAGCGAAAACTACCTGGATACAAAATATCAAAGTTCCCACGTGGTCGTCCTTTACAACAAATCCTGACGTTGACATCCCGCACCAAATCCCTACCTCAGGTGTGACCATCGATACGATCACATGGACCATACAAACAATTCCTGGTTTCATCATTCGGTACGACATTCTCTCAACACAGAACGATGGAGTACCGGTATATGCTTTCGACAGCCCAACAACTGACCCAAACCGCAAACTAAATACTGAAAACGAACTAACTGACATGAAGCGGGCATTTTCCTCTGGGTTTTACCTATCTCTGTTGTGCATGAGCTCCAGTGAAACTTGTCCACAGGTAAAGTACACATCCCTGAACGTTTTCACCGACTCTTCACACCCCTTTCACGTCAAACGTACTAAATCGACTTTCGAACTTTTTGAGCATTACAATCTTATTGGGCAATGCTGTACTTATGCACAGTTTACGAGAAAAGGCTTCTACGGCATGTTTCAGATTTTAAAAGTGTCGAAGATCTCCGTTTCGATAAACGCCGAAAACTGCCGTAACTTTGGTATCTTGATTTATGATGGAATCTTGTCGAATGAACACCAGCACGGTCCTTTCTGCGAAATGTTTAGTGGGAATATCGAATTTATGCTGAACAATTTCCTCACCAATTCTCTCACCATGTTTGTTGTGGTGTATATGTATGGAGATGTTGGACTAGATGTGTACACTGATGTCCCTGTCATCTCATTCACAGTAAATAGTGTGCATCCCTGCCGGCGTTTGTATAGTCTCACTCAAGGTCCGAGAATTCTAGACTACAAAGACAATGTTACCATTCCAATAAACCATATAATCGATGATTACCCGTGTGCTACATTCTTTCTGAGTGGTCAAGTGATTACAGATAATCAGACAGTCCAGTTGTACAGATCATGGTATCGATCATGGTCAGTGTTATGTGCCAACAGTTCAGACTTTGCTGACTCTGTACCGTATGTGTATATATACAATGGGGAGCACCATGTTGATGTTGATGATTACAGCTCACACGACATCATTACTCCATCGCCTTGGAAGCTTG
>JAVTVY010047144.1:0-23781 GCA_036873755.1 Hanleya hanleyi | reverse complement strand
ATATATATAATTTCTATCTCTGTCCTATATGCCTGAGTGTAACCAACTATATCTGCAGAACTGTGTTCGGTTTAGCTACGTACTATATTTTGGAAAATTTATTGATATTGTTGTATTTTACAAGCCAACAAAGGAGTACTTGCCCAGGCTTATGGAGTTATGCACCTTTCATCCCCGATTTTATTATTTGTAGTTGAATGTTCAAGTTATATCTGGAGATCCGTGTTCGGTACAGCTTATTTATCTCGTTTCTAATTTTACAGAGTGCTAAGTCAGATGCCTATCGAAAGTGGCTCCCCTTGGCCCAAATTTTTACGTACATGTATTCATGCCCCTGTACAGATATATTAATTTCTATTTCTGTCCTGTATGCCTGAATGTAACCAACTATGTCTTGATCATCCCAGGCCACATAGAACTATCTCTTCCCCAAATCACACTACACATAGGTCTCAGTCACTTGTGGAAAGCCGAGTGGTTTTGATTGGATCAATCTCATGTTAGCCACAGGGATTGTGTTGATTCATTGGACCTTAAGAAAACGAAAGCTGTATCCAGCTTCTGCAGGCAACAAGTTGTCGGGTTGAGATTACTATTTGACCTGGATATATGCTTCATTTACCTCTTTATTGCATAGTATAAACAGAATTACAACTGAACACTATGTTCATTAAGGTGATTTTTCTCCGAAAATGTGATTAATCGAATTCTCCCACACCTTGTCAAGTCTCTTAGCAATTTCTTTCCAATGGCATGTACATGTACATGTAGAGTATGGTCATGAAAATTCACCCACTTGTCAATTTCGACACGAGGAAGATCTTGTATATACATCGAAGCGTGAAATTCACAAAACTGTCCAAATGGTTGGTACGTTATAGATTTACAGATACTAGACCTTTCGGCAAAAGTTACATGTTGCCTTCTACAGTAGCAAATGGTCTTGAGTCACAAACTCGAGTTCTTTTTATTACCAGCAATGGATTAAAACAGTTCACTAAAGATACTAAAAACAATTCATGATAGAAGCTAGAGTCACTGAATACAGCGACGCTAACTACAATCAAGTCGCTAAATGAGTTAATCTAAAACACACTGGTTGGTCAGTGTTTTTTCGGCTCTGTCCCTTACGTCTCGCTTGTTGATTCCTTGGGGATAAAAACTACGAAGTTCGTAATGGTTGGTACGTTATATATTTACAGATACTAGACGTTTCGGCAAAAGTTACATGATGCCTTCTATATAAATATATATATTGTGCGTTGCTTTGACCATATAGGCTAATGCTGAAAATTCGCATCAAATTGACATTTTATACTGGGTTAGGCCTGATTGACATTCCCATTGACTAAAATTTCATACAAAATGAATATAAATATATATATATATATTTCACCTGTTTCCTATTGCTGACTTTTCAAGATGTTGAATGACCCTCATTGCCATCTATTTCTTCATGTTCACACAGATAACTATTTCATGAAGACGAGAAATGGAAGATTTATCCATAAAAATTGAATCCGATGATCACGATACCGCTTCAATGATACAGGATGAGTTTTTCAGATATTCAAAAGGAAATCTGCCCAAGAAAAGCGAAGCAGAGACTCGGTGCGAAATGAAAACTGAAATTGCCCCCACCCTGACAGGAGCGACAAGCATGGAACTCGAAACAACTATGACGAAAATGGAACTAGCTACCATGCTTGACGTAGCTGGACATCCAACCATTGATCCGCATATTGAAACTAAACCATTTAATCAAGTAAGTTGTGATTCGACATATTCTCTTGGCAATGTAGAGATAAGTTTATTTCGGAATCATTTTGCTTCAAGTGAAATATTGTTAGGATAGATGTATATATTTCAAATTGCTCGTGGAAAAAAAGATCAGAAACCTTACATTATTCTGTTGTTCTCAATACAGGTATGGCTTATTGCTAGAAAGTGAGTTAAAATGGTTATTCCTAGTTATTCTATTATGTACACTCTTGAAACGGAAGTGTTGTAGCAAAGCCTGTAAGAGTATCTGGTGTGATCTCGATGAACAAAATGTTGGAAATCTTCGTCTTAGACAACTTTCGTACACAAAGTATTCCGCGAGTTGTTTGTCAAGTTTCATGGTTGCTAGTTTTCAACGTTGTAACGATGAAAGTTACTCCCAAATACTTGACGATCAATAATTGCTGATACCGTTAAGGTGTTAACTGTAACACTCCAGTATTTAGTGTGTAATCCCATACATGCATGTTTTAAGATGTAGGATGCTACACATGTACATGTACATATATGAGATGATTCGTCACCATGATCACTAGGAAGATCATGTGAACAAAGGAGTAGATAGGGTAGCATACACTGTAAAATTAGGTGTTCTCTTATTAACGCCTGAATTGTAACAATTATTGAACGCGTACATGTAATTGTGTTCAAATTGTTAACTTCATGTTCAATTTTGAACTCGAGCATTCAAACCATTAACGCCGGTATTGCGTGTTAAAGTTGCAAACACTTCTGTTAGAGCTTAGAATGCTATTGTTCAAACTTTGAATATATGTGTTAAAGTTGTTCAATAATGCATTCTGGGTTTGAATACCACTAACCTGCGTTAATGGTTTGAATGTTAACGTTCAAAATTGAACATGGAAGTTAACAAATTGACCATGAAAGTTAACAATTTGAACACAATTACGCATCCAGTAAGGAGTTCAGTAAGTTAACACCTAAGTTTACAGTGTATGAAAAAAAACTCCCTCAAGACTTATTTCCACAACACGTGTTTTGACAGCTAAAACAACAGCTGATAAATAGCTCTAATGTTATTCAATATCTCCGTACTCACAGCACGTGTCCGTTGCGGCGACATCAGAACGACATTTCTGGCACGCTACACATATTAGAAACCTGGCTATTTCTCCACACGTCTTCTTGTCGTATGCTATTTAAATGTGCTCAGTGTTAATAAAGTAAAAACAATACTTTTGTAACTGTGTTATGTTCAAAGAATATGTCCAAGTTTGATTTTGTTGATGCTCACAGTCTAAAGTGACATAAAACAGCGTCGACTGAAGTTTGAAATTGGGGTTTTGTCTGTTTTTGACTTTTCGTATACATTTTAGGATGGATTTGTTTATGGTCTAAAATATGACACCTAGAACCAAAACGAATATAATATTTTCACAGTCGCCATATCTGCCGTGCCATAACATTGTAAGATTATTTTGGTTATTTAGGTGTCATATTTTGGATATATTAAAAACTCCATGCTATAATGCACAAGAAAAAGCCCCCCCCCCCAAAAAAAAGCCGAAAACAATTTGAAAAGTCAGTTGATGCTGTTTTTTTGCGACTTTTGAGTCTGAGCTTCGACAATATCTAACTGATATATCTGAGGATGTCTGATTATTGGTTGGTTCCTTGTTTTAGGATAATTCAGACAACTATACCGTGGCTGACAAGATGACCATGGGACCAGACAGCCCTTATCCAGTGACCTTGTACCAGGTTAATCACAAATTGAGGAGCAATGCTGCGATAAACATTGCACATATTCGGGAATCAGCTACTGATCATTCTGAAACAAAGAGAGACATCGTAGAATCCAGAGAAGTCTCATCCAAGTCACCGTCAGCACATGTTAAATTACACCAACATGGAAGTGGCAACAAAGCAAAAAGGGCATATTGTTAAGCAGCTATTGTGTTAAGATTCACGAGGAAATTAATACTGAGATGGACCATACAAATGCTCACGCTGTCCATATGTCTGCAAAACACGTGCTCTACTAGAGCAGCAAGAAATAGCTCATACTGTTGAAAAGCCATTCAAATGTCCACTATGCCCATTCAGCTGTAAACAGAGTGGACACCTAAGGCAACATGAAATGACTCATACTGGTGAAAAGCCATTCAAATGCTCAATATGCCCGTATAGCTGTACAACAAGTGGACACCTGAAACGACATAAACTCTCTCATACTGGTGAGAAGCCATTCAAATGTCCATTGTGCTCATTCAGCTGTAAAGAGAGTGGAAACCTAAGACAACATGTAAGAACTCATACTGGTGAAAGGCCATTCAAATGCCCACTGTGCCCATTCAGCTGTAAACGGAGTGGAGACCTAAGGCAACATGAAAGAACTCATACTGGTGAAAAGCCATTCAAATGTCCACTGTGCCCTTATAGCAGCATAAGAAAAAAAGCTTAAGGCAGCATGAAATGAATCATACTGGTGAAAAGCCATTCAAATGTCCACTGTGCCCTTTCAGCTGTAAACAGAGTGGACACCTAAGGCAACATGAAAGAACTCATACTGGTGAAAAGCCATTCAAATGCTCAATATGCCCATATAGCTATAATCAGATTGGAACCCTAAGGCAACATGAAAGAACTCATACTGGGGTAAAGCCATTCAAATGCTCAATATGCCAATATAGCTCTACAACAAGTGCAAACCTGAAACGACATGAACTCTCTCATACTGGTGTGGCCATTCAAATGCTCAATATGCCCATATAGCAGCATAAAAAGAAAGATTAAGGCAGCACGAAATGAATCATACTGGTGAAAAGCATTTCAAATGTCAACTGTGTTCATTCAGCTGCAAACAAAGTGGAAACCTAAGGCAACATGAAAAAACTCACACTGGTGAAAAGCCATTCGAATGCTCAATATGCCCTTATAGCAGCATAACAAAAGCAAGCTTAAGGCAGCATGAAATAAACCATACTACTGAAAAGCCATTTAAATGTCAACTGTGCCCATTCAGCTGCAAACAAAGTGGAAACCTAAGGCAACATGAAAAAAACTCACACTGGTCAAAAGCCATTCAAATGCTCAATATGCCCTGATAGCATCATAACAAAAGCAAGATTAAGGTAGCATGAAATGAATCGTACTACTGAAAAGCCATTCAAATGTGAACTGTGCCCATTCAGCTGCAAACAAAGTGGAAACCTAAGGCAACATGAAAAAACTGGTGAAAAGCCATTCAAATGCTCAATGTGCTCTTATAGCAGCATAACAAAAGCTAGCTTAAGGCTGCATGGAATGAATCATACTGGTGAAAAACCATTCAGATATCAACTGTGCCCTTTCATCTGTAATCAAAGTGGACACCTAAGGGAACATTAAAGAACACATACGGGTGAAAAACCGTTCAAATGCCCACGGCGCCCTTATAGCTGTAGAAGAAGTAGAGATGTGAAACGACATGAACGCTCTCATGCTGGTGAGAAGTAGAAACCTGAAACGACATGAACTGTCTCATACTGGTGAGGCGCCATCCAAATGTTCAATATGACCATATAGAAGCATAACAAAAGAACGTTTAAGGCAGCATGAAATGAATCATACTGATGAAAAGCCATTCAAATGTCAAGTGTGCCCTTTCATCTGTAATCAAAGGGAACATGAACTCATACTGGTGAAAAGCCATTCAAATGCCCACAGTGCTCCTATAGCTGTAGAAGAAGTAGAGAGGTGAAACGACATGAACGCTCTCATGCTGGTGAGAAGTAGAAACCTGAAACGACATGAACTCATCCATACTGGTGAAAAGCCATTTAAATCCTCAATATGCTCTGTTAGCAGCACACTAAATGAAAGCCTGAAGTAGCATGAAAGAACTTTTACTGGCGAAAAACCATACAAATGTTCACTGTGTTCTGAGAGGTTTACCCGCATGTAAACGCCCAAGAGACATAAAATAACTCAACCGAAAGTCGATCATTGCTCATGAAAGACAAGGTTGAAATTAGAAAAAGACAGTCTTCTGTCTAAATGTACTCCTTTTGTCGAAGAGAGATTGCGAGTGTGTTGGTGTCCCATATCTGGAAATTTGGAAAGTTTTGGGTTCAACTAAAAACAAATATTTAATCATAGAAAAAAACCTGAACTAATATAATAAAAATGTGAGGTGGGTATTCCACTAGGGTGGTCAGTTATGGCACTACCCCAACGATTCTAGGTGTGTTCATTGTAAAAATGTAATATAAGTTTCTGTTTGGCAGAAGTGCACATGTCTACACTTGTACATCGAAAGTTTGTTGTAATTGTCAACTTTCAATGGATGATTATGAAACTTGGTACACATGTTTATTATGATTGGAGGATATACCTGTGCTGTTTATGATATGAAGTATTATCTTTTTTTTTGTATATCATTGCAAGTGTAATTCTGGAAGTCTCACCCAAGTTTGAATTGAATTTTATTCACCAAACAAATGAAAAACACAAAAAAAAAATAAAAAAAAACAAAACAAATGAAAATGTATATACAAAAATATGGTATCAATTATTACAAAAATAAGCGCAAACAATATAATCTACATGTCACGGAAAACAGTGATTGCGGGAATGAAACGTCAGGGTTTACAGCCCTAGTTGCGATATCGGGGTTCAAATTTCTAGTAGATATGCTTTTAGTTTGGATTTGAATAAAGAGATGGATTTGATACATTTGACCAGAGAAGGTAGTTTGTTCCACTCTCGTGGTCCTGTAGTTTTTGTGGTATAATATGACAAGTTGGATTTATAGATGGATCGGTAGAGGTTCACATTTTGGCTTCTAGTTTGGTAACGATGTATATCTGATTGTCTCGTAAAGTAATTTTGGGCATTCTGAGTGGTGCATAAATTTAATGCACCATCAACAGACATGCGTACACATTCAATTTGGGTAGCTATAGAATTTTCAATTTCAAAAGATAATGGTAAGGTATGGTCTATCTTTTTAGATAAAGTTGTCACTCGCACTCGTTTCTGCAACACGATTAGCGGATTCAAATGAGTAATATATGTATTCCTCGAGAGAAGGTTACAATAAGACAAGTAAGCGAATATCTTTGAATATTATGGTATGTATAATGTTTTCTTATTTATTGATTTTTTTTATGTAATTGATGATTCCGATATTTTGTGAAATGTTATTACAAGATATAATTTATGTGTGATTTCCAGCTTAGTTCCTCGTTAAAAAAGACGACCAATTTGTTGACACGTTCGATATGATGTCCAGAAATAGCTAACTCGACATCGATTGATAGCTTTCGGGTATTTGGCTTGATGATAATGTACTTTGTTTTCTTTTTATTCCGTGATAGGCGCTTGCAACGGAACCAGTTATTTATTTTATGTAATTTCTCAGATATCACTGTAACAGTATCAGCAAGGTGTTCAGAGAAATAAACAGTCCTAGTATCATCAGCGAAGTGAGTAATTTTAAGTATGTCGGTAGCTCTATTTAAGTCGTTTATGTACACAGGGAAGAGTATGGGTCCAAGAATTAATCCTTATGAAGTTGTCCATATCATCGGATTATTGGTCCTCCTTGAAAATTTTAATACAGCAGAGCGCCCGGTTCTGACCACATGATAATTATCCTTCCCTTTTTGGTAACCAGTATTTATAGTACCAAGCTTTTGGATACCACAATTCCTTCAAATTACATATGCGGATGGGCTATTCGGTTGAGCTATATGGTGGGTCGGTGCGCGAAGTCAATGTTACTCAGGCTCAGTTTCGCACATTTTTCATGTGTTTAAAAATAGGGTTATGCTACATATGGACATCTTAGCTTGCTGAGGGCATTTCACGTTTCACTTAACACTACCCCTAGATTACCGCTGTGATTCGTCATGTATTTCACCCGGCGTCATCTATCTAGAGGGAGATAATCCAGTTTGAAAGTTCTTCCCAAAGCATGAGGTCAAATGTCGGCCCCATTTAAACGAGCCAATGCAATTATCTGTATTCAAATATTTTTCAGGCAAGCAGACGTGTCAGTTTCACGAGGCGCAAGACTGGGGGAGTCTACGGGAGACCAAAACGAAGTTGTGCGAATTAGCTATTTTATTTCTCACTCTAGTGGAGCATGGTTCTTTGTTTATCTTAAGAAAAATAATATTACAAACGGCCTAACATATTTGAAAACAAAATAAAATCAAGAAAAATGATATGCTTTTTATTTTGTGATGGGGGCACTTCGAGGCCCACCATGGGATCATTTCCATCGATCGCTTTTTGAAGGTGTGTCTTCGTTGTATGAATGTGATTGCACTGATGTCGGATGTAACGGGACCAGTCAGATGTGACCATTTTGGAAACGCCCTGTTACACTCCGATAGCACCCGTTTCCGCATGGCTACGAGCAGAAGTTTCTACGTATGATCGTGCCATGCGTTCGGATGATGCATGTGGAATATGTGACAAAAATCGGCATGGTCGACCCCATATTTTGAATGGCTTTTTATCTCACCTCGAGACGGAGAACACTGGGAGAAATCTAGTTGAAATCGATTAAGATTTTTCCAGGAAATAAATGAAATATGGCCTATTTTGGGTCAGTTCAAATTGATCCCGCGTTAAATTTGCATAACTGGCTTGTATGTTGAATTAATGGTATAAGCATTCCCATCAAGAAAATATATTCATGTTTAGGGGTTTTTTTTTGGTTGGGGGGTGGAGGCAACTTCGAAAGACGGAACGGCTATACCAAGGGTATATTTTCAACAGCGATGGGCCTGCTGTGGACTGTACCCTATATGCAATGTCTTGTGTACAGCAAAAATATCCTATGATGTGTGATACGCTTTGCTGAATTGTAATAAGCCACTTGCCTTGTCATTTTCGCTCAAATACTTCAATTTTATACCATTTTAATGTACGCGTTCAGATTGTTCGAATGTCGGGCAGAGTATTTAGACATTTCCAAGTGTTACCGATAAAAAACACCTATAGCATATGTTGCCAAGCAGGACTATACAGATTTCCTCCCCTTGGACAGGGCGGTTGGTGCATCTAAAGTGCATTATCTCTGTCATCAACAACAAATTAATTACTGTAAAACATGTTTCTTTCGCGTGCATGAAAACTTTCGCGATTGGAATAAATCGCGCAAGTTTCATGCACGGGATAGAAACATGTTCAAGAGCGAAGAAGAACGCAACAACAGCAACGACAGAGGGTGGGGGGGGGGGGGGGATGGCGCCCCAATATTCTCGGCAAGAAAAAAAGGAAACGAGAAAAATAAGGCAGAAACAGATAAAAATACGATCCAGCGAAAAACCTATATCTGTATTGAATGCATATTTTACTTTTCAATAAGCATGCTCATGCAGTATTAAACATGGCGGCCGGTGGAGTAAACGGAGTTTTACTGGTGCTCTTCATCTTATCGTTCTGTGGTCGTTTCTATCCAGATTTGAGTACTGGTATTTTACGACAGAACGTACATCCTGCAAACCTTGGCCTGAATGCAAGTAGACCATTTATTCGAGCAAATTTCAGCGAATACGCCATCAACAAACTTTGTCCAGGCGACCTGCACGGTGCCTGTTCACCTAGAATGACCAGTGCAGTGAGGGTACGCCATGTACATGTTTATTGCTATACTTAGCCTATTTCTTGCTGGTGACATTGCTAAAAATCCTGGCATTGCCCGTGGAACATGTAAAAACCAGTTAAATCAAACCAAAAAGGAATAATCTGTGACATTTGTGAGACGTGGTATCACACAAAATGTTTACAAATGTGTGATAGTGTTTACGAGGCCCTAGGAAATACCGACGAGGAGTGGAGATGTACCCGGCCAACATGCAGTTTGCCCGTTTTTACTGACAGTTTTTTCTCATTTGAGCAACTGTCATGCAGTGTTTTATCTCCGGAAAACAACCGCGTGTCAAATGAAACTGATTGTCTCGACAGCTCTTTATTACCTGTTCAAATGGTCACGCTCGATGTTGAAACCGAGGAAAATGTCAATTTCGCATGTACATTTCCTGAACTTCGAGACCTGCGAAACTCGAACCCGCAGCACTTTATTGTATCTCATCTAAATATAAATAGTTACAGGCACAAGTATGTTCTCCTGACCGAGATACTCACTTTCAAATTAGTCCATCTACTCGTCGTTGGTGAGACCAAACTTGATTACTCTTTCTCAGACGGTCAATTTGAAGCAGACGGTTATAAAATGTTCAGGAAAGATAGGCTGAGAGACACGGGAGGTGGGATTATATTATATGTTAGACAAGATATTCCACACCGGCGACGACCCGATCTTGAATGCGAATATGTGGAGACGATCTGTGTGGAGGTAACTCTAAATCAAGATAAGTGGTTAATGATGGGGGCCTATAAACCTCCAAAAATACTTGACAGTTCATTCACTGAAACCATGATAAACTGTATGGACAACATTTTTGTAAAGTATGACAGTGTTCTAGTGTTGGGAGATCTAAATTGTGATCTCCTTGTTGATTCAAAAGGGAAAGTCCTTTCAGATTGTTGTGATCTCTTCGATCTACATAACCTGGTAAAAAATCCAACTTGCTTTGTAAAAGACTGTAGCCCATCCCTAGTGGATGTCATCCTAACTAATCAGCCAAAGAAAATCAAACATACTATATTTTTCGATACAGGTCTGAGTGACTGGGATCACATGATATGTTCGGTCTTTAAATCTCCAGTAAAGACCACCCAACACACTAAGCGTGTTTTTAGAAGTTACAAAAACCTAGATACAGAAAATTTCATAAAGGACATGAATCAAATTCCATTCCACGTAGCACACGTTTTTGATGATATGGATGACATCTACTGGGCACACGAAATGCTAGTAAATGAAGTAGTTGATGAACATATACTCGTTAAAGTGCGAAAATCGCGTCAGAATGTGGCTCCATTTATGAATGGCGCTTTAAGGAAAGCTATAAATCATAAGAAAGCTCTCTTTTAGAAATTATAATCGTTATCGATCCAGACAAACTTGGGAAAAGTATCGAACACAGAGAAATCATGAGACAAAGTTAAAGAAAAAAGTCTATTAGAGACTATTTCTCTGGAAGATGCTCTGGGGGCCCAAACTCTCGTGATTTTTGGCCTACTACACGCCCTTTTATCTCAAACAAAGAAAAATCTAAAGAAAATGACAGTATTATATCAGATCAGAATGAAGTCTGTAACATTTTTAATAATCACTTTGTTAATATTGCTAATACTATTGAGAAACAAGACAATCAAAGTGAAAGAAATGAAATACATTCTAGTTTTGAGGAAATTAAGAAAAATATTCCCATTGCAAGCACAGAATTCAATTTCAAAAAAGTATCTCCTGTGCAGATAAGCAAATATCTTAATGAAATTGACTCTAAAAAAGCAGTCGGATTAGACAACATGTCTGCTAAACTTCTTCGACTTTGTAATCAAATCTTAGCTCTACCTATTGCTCACCTTGTAAATGCTTCATTTGAATAAAAATGTCTTTCCCACAAGCCTTAAATTGGCAAGGGTGACTCCAGTGTACAAAAAGAACGATCCTCTGGATTGCAGAAACTACCGCCCAATAAGCATTCTCTCTACTATGTCAAAGGTGTTCGAAAAGGCTATCGCCGAACAACTCAACAATTTCTTTGAAAATCTTTTACATCCATACATATCTGGTTTTATACGAGGATACAGTTGTCATAGCATCCTTTTGAGACTGGTGGAGGACTGGAATCAGGCCATTGATGACAATAAATATGTTGGGGCAATTTTGGTAGACCTATCAAAAGCCTTTCGATTGTATTCCTCATCATCTAGTCAGTCAAAAATTAAGAGCCTATGGACTGTCTCCAGCCGCCATTGGTCTCCTTGACTCGTACTTGGCCAACCGGAAATAATGTGTAAAAATTGGCCAATATTGCAGCTCTTTTGCAGAATGATACAAAGGTCAGGGTGGAGAATCAAAAGACCACCTCGGTGTGGTATATTCCAGCTCCGGGTGGATGTTCCATCCACGTGTGGTGATTCTTCCATCTTGGAGAAAAAAAATGGCGGCGAACAGCGCCGAAATCGCTGCTGTAGCAAAGATCATGGGAGATATGCCGAGCCAACACAAGTGAGTACTTTTGTAACCTATCCTATCAGGTGGCCAATTTAATGACCAATCGTCTGGTGTAGGCCGATCTGTGTGCCATCGCATCCTGGTGGATGTTTCGTCTACACAAATGCACTACTTGGGAGTAAAATTCGCTATCAGCCAAGTAAATGGACGTACAGCTGGTCAAATTCGAGTTTGATAAACAATGAGAGATGTTTTTACCAAGTAGATATCTAAGGTACTCGGTTCGGCAGCGATTATAAACTCAAGTTCCACAATTAACTCAGTTACTGTGACATGGAACGACAGACAATATTGATATTCCATCCCGGTGTGTGGCTATTCCATCTCCGTGTGTAAATTTCAGCTTGAATGTGTTTAGTTTTTCATTTTTGCCCGTGGCGTTTATAAATTTCTGTTAAAATATTTGAATATATGACACACATCAATTGTGTAGTTCAACAGCGTTGTTAATGGAATTGTTTCAGTATATCGCAAATATACTATAATTAATACGTAGCTATGATAAATATCATTTTATATTCATCTCTTTACAGATCCGAATTATCGGGAACAGGAGACCTGGACACGTCCGTCCAATCCCGCGTCGACGAGCTGTCGGAATTAGAGGGGCCCGAAGAGGAAAGTCTAGAAGACCCTAGCGAGGCCCACAGGCCCGCAAAACAGGGCTTTTGCGGGGAGTGAATGGTGGTATTACGGTGAAGTGTCGAAATATGGGGTCTCTATATATAACCTCATGCTTTATATAAAACCACAACAAGGCGTGAAACGCACTTTGAGTGAATCGAGAAATAAACGGTTTATCGCCAAACAAAATACATCAGTAGCAAGTATCACTTTATATATTTCCGTCGTCAAATTAGTAAATTTGTGCAATTTCTTTACCTAGCTGATCGGTGTGTGACCTCTCTTGCCGGATGCTGTCGCGACTGACCAATCAGAATTGAGAACAAAGCCCGCCATAATCGCGCTGTTCCTAAATGGATGGACAGTTACGTTGGATTTCGAATCGCCCGGCAAAGGTAAAAAATTGCTCAAATTTACTAATTTGACGACGGGAATATATAAAGTGATACTTGTAGAATATGCTGATGTATTTTGTTTGGCGATAAACCGTTTATTTCTCGATTCACCCAAAGTGCGTTTCACGCCTTCTTGTGGTTTTATATAAAGCATGGGGTTATATATAGAGACCCCATATCTCGACACTTCACCGTAATACCACCGTCCGCACACCCAAAAACTCTTGTTTTGTGGACCTGTGCGAGGGCCAAGGCGACAGTTGCTCTCCACAATGCGTTGTCTGCCTAAAAAAAATTCTCCAGAATGGATACACTAAAAATACATTTGGTCATTCACAGCTAGTTTGTACCTGTAATATAAAATAGCCTCTTACTGGCGAACTTGCTCATGCTTTCTCAGCGTCCATTCTAAGGCACAATATATGTCTTCGTCGATAGCCGAGAAATGGTTGTAGTCTCGCCTGGCTGTGTAATCGGCTGCAGCCTAGGGGACAAGCTGTAACCATTTCAGTCATCTTTACGCGGTAAGACTGACCCTGGGATCGTGTGTACCCATTTCAGACTACTTTCGGCAATTGCAAGAGGGAATTTCCATAAATCAATACCACGTGACTTCGTCAGCCAATCCACTAAAGTCTACCGACGTAACCCGGACGTAACCCGCCATTTTCGAGTCATGTGATGATCTACTTGTTCAAAATTACAGATCTACCACACCTCTTGGATGATACGAAAGCTATTCATACCTATATATTTTGTAAGCCCAGGCAATATCTGTTTCAGAGATATGTATGAAAACCTGTAATTTAGCAGAGTTTTCGAGTCTGTTCTCCGCCGGATGAAGGCCGAACAGAATCCGGTAAAACACCGGATATCGCTCCGCGACAATGGAGACACACGATTCGCAAGCCATCTTATGGATGGCGAAGTGTAAGCAAATGCCTAGGGGACTCCTATACACAATACATCCCACGCATAGAACTTCAAATGACAGTGTCCAATATCCGAACTGCACACGAAATAAAACGGCAGCGAATAGTAATAAACTATAACCCATTTTCCTTTACATTGGTCCTTCTTGCCTCCTGCCAACTCTCAACACTTAATAATTCCTCGTTCTTGAGATATCATCATTTAATCACGCCTTCACTGAGTTTTCTGACCTATTTTGAATCTCAGCATAACGAAGATAACTATGCGCGCATGCGTAGGAGTGTCCTCGAACTCAGCCGAAAAATCACGCATGCGCTCCACGGCTTGTGTTCATTCATTCATCGCCATCTCCGGCAAAATCCGGGCAAAGTCAATTTACATGACTGACGGTTGATTGGACGTCAGCTGTTATCTAAATCCCCGAGAATCTTGAACAATTGCATCTTAGATTGCTAAGAGCATTTCACGTTTCACCAAACACTACCCTTAGATTGCCGCTGTGATTCGGCATGTATTTCACACGGCGCCATCTATCTAGAGGGAGATAATCCAGTTCGAAAGTTGTTCTCAAAGCATGAGGTCACATGTCGGCCCCATTTAAACGAGCCAATGAAATGATATGTATTCAAATATTGCTCAGACAGGCAGACGTGTCAGTTTCACGAGGTGCAAGACTGGGGGAGTCTACGCGAGACGAAAACGAAGTTGTGCGAATTAGCTATTTTATTTCTCAGACTAGTGGAGCATGCTTCTTTGTTTATCTTAAGAAAAATCATATTACAAACGGCCTAACATATTTGAAAACAAAATAAAATCGGCGGCAGACCACAGGAAAATGATATTCTTTTTATTTTGTGATGGGGGCACTTCGAGGCCCACCATGGGGTCATTTCAATCGATCGTTTCTGGAGGTGTGTCTTCGTTGTATGAATGTGATTGGACCGATGTCAGATATAACGGGACCAGACGGATGTGACCATTTGGGAAACGCCGTATTACACTCAGATAGCACCCGTTACCGCAGGGCTACGAGCAGAAGTTTCTACGTATGATCGTGCCATGCGTTCGGATGATGGAACAATTGATGATAACTTAAGGATGAGGGAATACCGAGAGTTCTAACTTGAAGGGAAGTGACGACTTCTACAAGGAGAATAACGCTGTACATTTTATTATCACCAGCTACTGTGTTCTTGTATGTGCATCTGTTAAATCTCCGAAACGCAGGAATTCAAAACTTCGTGGGATGAAATGTAAAGGGAACGAACTACAGCCGTGCAGGGAACAACAGCCACGCCCATCTACATGTACCTACACGGCAAATGTTTTATAGCTAGTCTTTCAGGAATGTTGTGGAATGGCGAATGGAAGCGACGTCGCTTAGCTGGATACAACGTCAGCTGCGACGACCGCTTCCGCTTTTGTTTCTTCTCCAGGCTCTTCCTACAGTAATAATAAAATACAAAAAAAAGCTGACAAACTTGTTCATATATTATCAGGAAACCTCTCCCAATACGCATTACTTCGGCTTTGATATTAACGGTATTTTAGTATTGTCATTGCCGTATCTTGCTTGCGAGTTCAATTCCACCCCAACAAAGTTAATGTGCTTTTAAAATTTACACACGGGGATGGAATAGCCGCACACCGGGATGGAATGTCAATATGTTCTGCAGTTCAGTGTCATAGTAACTGCGTTGATTGTGGAACTTGAGGTTATAATCGCTGCCGAGCCGAGTACCTTAGATATTTTCTTGGTAAAAACGGCTCTCACTGTTTATGAAACTCGAATTTGACCAGCTGTACGTTCATTTACTTGACCGACAGCGAATTTTACCCCCAGGTATTGCATTTGTGTAGGCGAAACATCCACCAGAAAGCGATGGCACACAGATCGGCCTACACCAGACGATTGGTCATTAAATTGGTCACCTAATAGGATAGATTACAAAGGTACTCATTTGTTTTGGCTCGGTATATCTCTCATGGTCTTTGCTACAGCAGCGATTTCGGCGCTGTTCGCCGCCATTTCCCCCCCGAGATGGAAGAATCACCACACGTGGATGGAACATCCACCCGGAGCTGGAATATACCACACCGAGGTGGTCTTTTGATTCTCCACCCTGAAGGTGTCCCACAGGGCTCTAGCCTCGGACCGTTGATTTTTAATATATTTATCAACGATATATACTACTTTGTTAAAACTGGAAAGCTGTATAACTACGCAGACGACAACACGATATCAGTAGCGCATAGCGATTTAAGTGCAATGAAATCCCAGTTGGAAAATGGCACATCATCGCTGATAAAATGGTTTGATTCGAATGAGATGCAAGCCAACCCAGATAAATTTCAGGGCATTGGCATTGGAAAACGAACCAAAAATGAAGATCCAATATTTAATGTAAACGGAAACGTGATAAAATGTGCAGAATCGGTTAAGCTGTTACGTGTCGAATTTGACTATTTGTTAAATTTCAACACACATGTATCTAAAATCTGTAAAAAAGTGTCCCGACAGATAAATGTTCTAAGGCGAATAGGAAGGTATCTCTCGCTAAGCGGTCGAAAATCAGTTTATCACGCTTTCATTCTATCTTCCTTTAATTTCTGTCCATTGGTATGGCATTTTTGTAGTCAGGGCAATACTACGAAAATTGAGAGGCTTCATCACCGAGCCTTGAAATTTGTTTTTAAGGATTTTACAGGATCTTATGATGCTCTTCTCACCGAAGCAGACGCTTGTCCTCTGCATTTGCTGAGAGTTAAGCTCATAGCCCAGGAAACGTTCAAGATTTTTTTATAAAATAACCCCTGAATATTTACATGATTTAATCAAGGTGAAATATACTCAATATGAATTTAGATATCATAATCTTTTAGTAGTGCCCAAGACAATAACTACGAAACATGGACTTCAAAGCTTCAGATATCAGGCTTCTAAAATTTGGAATGATTTGCCTGACAATGCCAGAACAGAAACTTCATTTAGTGATTTTAAAAGTATTCTGACGATTTGGTGTGGAAATAAATGTAGGTGTATAATGTGCCAAAAGTGAAGTCTAGCCTCGAAGAATACTGTGATATTTCTAAATTACAAGCGTCAAGTCCGTCATTCATAATCCAGCCGTCGTCCATTAGAGAATATCCGCGTCCATAATCCAAAGACCTATTTCATATTCCATATAACAGTATTAGCACCAAATTCAAAACGACAATCATAGTATACATAAACATAAGCTCAGCTTATACGTCATAATCTGTAATCTTATCTAATTTGTATATAATTAATATATTTAATATTTAACATGCTGTGCAATGTAGCTATCGGTAATGGCATATATATATAACTTATATTTTTATAAAAGGAAAAAATACGCACATAAATTAAAAATGAGTTTTAAGCACAATGTCAATTTTATTGTCTGTATGATATTCAGGATTGTTTTTTATTGCATGTTGTTTTCGTTTAAGTCGGTATAAAAAGCTCAATAGAGCTTATGTTGTATTTTGGCAAACAAACCGACGTTAAATAAAGTTTATCTTATCTTATCTTATCTTATTCCATAATCCCAATTAAGTCCTGGTTCGTCTGTCAAATCTACCTATCCGTCATGGCTTGTACACTACAACGAATATCAGTCACTTCAACAGGAAATATCTGTGAGCTTATGATCTCTCCGAACATGCCCATATTTGAACGAATTAAGTGACAGTCAATGTCTCCATCTGGTTGCTTTGAAGTCAGATGTTTATAGGCTATCCGATTTTTTTTTAATTTAAAATACGCCCTCATGTTGTTTCCTCTAGGACTTCAAATAGTTTGTCCATCAGCTTCTTTTCAACTTAGGGGGGTTCTTGAAATGTGAACATAGTTCTTGATAGGAATGGCATATGCCGGTTAGAAAAATCGGATATTCCAGTTGGAATGACTTACCTCTCTTGTTATGGCATAGCCATCCTTTGTCTGCCCAGTTCCAAAAAGTATGCCATGGAGTTCCTAGGAGTTCCGACTCGGCGCAGCATTCCCTGTTTGGAATGCCTTATGTCAGTTCCTAGTGTGTCCCAATTTCAAGAAGCTTTCTTAAACTGAGCTTATTAAACTGAGATTCCAAGAAGACAGCGTATTGCCCCAAAACAACCTCCGTTCATTGGTTGATACTTTGAATGGCCAGTTCCAGTAATACCTGTACAGCCCTAATCTGCCTACAAGGCCTGGTATGGAGATAGGAGTAGCGGTATACAGAACTGTATCATGGAGAATGGCTCATTCACACTCACAACTTGAGCTGTGTTCGGCTCCCAACAAGCATGACAAGTAGGAAACATCTGTGTTGTTGACACGATTAAAGCTTGATGAATCTTTTGATTGAAATGATATATATATTTAACATTTAATTTATTTCTACTTCCGAACATTCTCAATCACTTAACGGGGAATATTAAAGAAAATGAGAAACAACAAAACAGGCAAAATATACAAACATTACACATGTGAAGATTTCTTGTTTTATTACTCGGAAATACGCTAGAACGCGTCTCCGGCCATCTAAGACCCCTGGAGCTATGTGTGCTGTTATAGTGCCCCCCACCCAATCACCAATTGTTTCCGCCGTGCCTGATGACAACTACCTACATGATATCTGGCGATAAAGGGTTTGTTTACCTACGGGAATTCCTTTTAAGGCTGAAACAGCGGAATTGAAATAATCTGCCCCACAACAGTCGGGAAAGCTCTGTTTGATTACCAGTAAATGTATCTTCATACAGTTAACGCCGCCTTTTGTTAGAGTCGTGTTGGTACTGTGAACGACCACACTGAGCGCATCCAGATGTGAATACACGTGGCTTTACCGATTTTGTCGCCTCCGGCAAATTCGTATTTTTTCGGCGCAGAGAGAATCGAAAAATCGCGAAAGTTTCATGTCGCGAAAGTTCATGTTTTACATGTACTCATCATGATATTTCCCAAACTTCCCATCATGATATTTTTCATAAACTAGAGAGAGAATAACCAAACAGAGGAAAGTACAAATTTAACCCTATCTGGCCTGGGACCTGTCGTGTCCGCCCCCCCCCCCCCCAATTATTTTTCTTACCCCTTTGAGCTAGGGAGCTGAAACTTACCACGCTATACCCTTGGGTCAAGCTCTACCAGAAGTGTAAAAAACACACGATGGCCGCTTTGATGACGTCACAGTGACGTCATCTTCAAAACCGTCATTTTTTGGTCAGATTTTCCGAATTTTTTATTTGTGCAATTTCTCCGCAAAACAGCATGCTAAATTAGAAAACATTAATTGATGTGAAATAAAATAGTTTGGGCCCCCTTTTCATCGCATAAAAGCAGAAATTTTGAAGAAATATGACAAAAAACATCATTTTTCTGGGACCCCTCATGGCCGCCATCTTGAATTTACCCATGATTCTCCCCTCGGGGGGTCATGCAAATAGGCCCAAAATGACCCCAATATAATAATCTAAAAAGTCACAGAGTTTCAGCTCTCAATTGTTTGTCGTTCCGGAGATAGCGCAGAAAGTTTTGGTTGGGGGGGGATATTTCGCCCCCCTCCCCCCAGGCCAGGTATGGTTAAGATCAATTTTACCATATTTCTAGTTATGTTTACATATTCCGTGCCTGCCTGATATGGTTTAGAAGCTAGAAAGTAAGATTATAATTCGGACGATAGCTGCGAAGCCACCGTGGTGGTTATTGCGATACAATTTGAGGTATTATCTGGAAATGTCGATTTCAGATGGAAAAAAAATCCACGAAAACACAGATGGGGTAGGGGGATTTCAACAGGTAGACAATTTGAGGAACTGCCATTATAGACTACAGTTTGTGACATATTGGTCAGATAACTGCGAAACCAACTAATTGGCTGTTCACGAAATCCATAATACTCTAGCTAAGAGAGAAGAATATTGTGATTCACGGTGTCGAAAGCTTTGTATAGGCCTGTGAAAGATAAAATACTGTAAATTTTAGATTCTTTTGCAGATGCGAGTATATCACACAAAGAACACGCAGCCATGGAAGTGGAGTGGTGGGCCCGAATCCATAATGAGTTTTTAAAACATCAGTTGCCTCTAAAAATTCTATTATCATAGTAGCAGCAAGCTTTTCAAGTATTTGGCTAAAACAGTAAGATAGACATTGACCTATAGTTCAACAGAATTGATTGGTCCTCTGATTTAAATATGGGTATTATTTTAGCAGATTTACAGACGGTCAGGTCCAATACAAGAGGAAACGAGGTCCAATACCAGAGAAAACGGAGATGTTCATAATTAAAGTAAGAGGCTCAGCGATATGATCAAAAAACTAATTTCGTGAGTGACATCCGGATGTCATCTAAACCAGGTGCGACTGATTTCATATTCATTATTGTAATTTTAATATTTCTGGGTTACTGCAGAGAAATGGAAATCATTATTAACTTTAGTATCAAGATACGTTCTGAAATTGGAGTCAGTTATAGGTATTTCGGAATCTATGCCTGACGCTTTTGTACTAAAATACTGAGTTCAGTGGTAATTGTTTCATTATCATATATTTCTTCGCCGTCGACATGAAATATCTTCGGCATTTGGATTGATTTGTTTCTGTTTATCATTTGGTTTATTGTTTTCCAAGTGCCCTTTTATCCTGATTGATTTTATTATAAGAGACGGTACCGGTACGATAAGGCGGGATTTTGTCCTATACGTGCGGTTAAAATCGAAACGTAAAATGTCCTCAAAATAATTGTGCTTTAACACTATCTGGCCTGGACGATTTGGGGTGTATCACATATTTTCTCTACCACTAAGGCTAGAGCGCTGAAACTTAACACCCAGTATATTGGGTTCAAGCTCTACCGGGAAATGTAAAAAAAAATCCAAGACGGCCGTCACGATGACGTCACAGTGACGTCATCTTCTCGACCTTTTTTTCGGCCTTTTTGGGGTCGATTTTTCTAAATGTTCATTTTTCTCTCGATAAAAATTCAAATAAAAAGTTTCAGCCTCCTAGGTTTTGTCGTTTCAGAGCAGCAGAGCCAAGTTCACTATGCCATCGCACATGAAGTTAAATGGCGGTTTGGTCCAAGGGATCCTTCTTGTCTAAATGTGCATTTAACTGACTCGAGTTAGACCCATTTCTCACGAAATAGTACATGCTGCGGATTTCATTTTCATGTCATATCTAAAAACATAACGCGAACGAGTTTTAAGATGGCAGGTATTATTCTCCGTTTAAAGTTCCCTTGTAAATTTGCGGTACGTGATACTGTGTTCATCAGGTGTACAGCTGTAACTGGTTTTCAGAATATGGAAAACCGGGAAGTGGTCAGTGATGTCAGAAAGAGACCGGATAAAAGATTTTCTTGGCTGCTGAGCGGGATCGGTCTCCTGTCGGTTTCGTACCAAACTTTCTGCGCTATCTCCGGAACGACCAAAAATAGTAAGCTGAAACTCCGATGACTTTATAGCTTATCATATTGGGGTCATTTTGAGCCTATTTGCATGAACCCCGAGGAGAGGATTATGGGTAAATCCAAGATGGCGGCCATGTGGGGTCCCTGAAAAGTCATATTTTTGTCATATTTCTTCAACATTTCTACTTTTCTGCGATGAAAAGTGGGCAGAAATCTATTTTATTTCACATCACATTAATATTTACTAATTGATCATGCTGTTTTTGCGAAGAAATTGCATAAATAAAAAAATCGAAATCTGACCGAAAAAATAGACCAAAAAATGTCGTTTTTCAAAATGACGTCACTGTGACGTCATCAAACCGACCATCTTGGATTTTTTTAGATTTTCAGGTAGAGCTTGACCCAAGGGTATAGTTTCGTAAGTTTCGGCCCCCTATCTCAAGGGGTAAGAAAAATAATTATGGGGGGCTATTTCGATGGCAAAATACATTCAAATGCTCAACATGCCCTTATTGCAGCAAAAGAAATGGAAGGCTGAGGAAGCATGAAATAATTCATGCTGCTGAAAAGCCATACAACTGTTCACCGTGCGCCCTTGGCTATGCAACGAGGGGACTTCTGAATGAGCGTGAAATAACTCATACTAGTGTTAACCCCTTCAAATACTCGCGGTGCCCAAATTGCGGTGCAACAATTGGACACCAGAAACGACATGAACGTTCTCATACTGATGAAAAGCCATTCAAATGCTCAATACATGTACGTCCTTATATAGCAATACATGAAATGGAATCTCATCCTGCAGGAGCATGAGCAAACTCATACGGGTAAACGATCATACAAATGTTTGGTGTCCAGAAAGGTGTACTTCCCGGAGATCATGAGGAGACCTGAATCCACATGAATGGCGATCAATGCTCTTGAAAGCCAAGGTTGGTAACAAAACAGGAAATCGTGTCTTTTCAAATACCTATACGAATTCGTATCTCTGTACGTGAACGTCTTAGTTGAAAAACATTCAAGGCAGATATCACCCACATTTACATATACACATTAAATATTATTTCCATTTTTGGGAAAACTTCCTGTACAGAGAACTTTGTCAATTGTTAGCGTTTTATACGATGGATTTGCGATCGTAGCGAAGAATTGCTTACATTAACCAGAACCGGGCAAGTATTTATATAACAATGATATGTTCTGAAGGACTCGATGTTCTACAAAGTATCGATTAGGGAAAGGTAATGTGTTTGCCATGATCGCGAATTCCGAGTCTACCATGATCACATATTCCTTGTGTAAAACGCTGAAGTGGACAAAATAATATTAGCTGTTCAGCATATTTTGCCTGTTTATCTTGTTTAGAACAAACTCATCTATGGATATCATGGAAGTAAGTTTTCGCCGTACGATAGAATAATATGCAGCCTTTTCGTTCACACGAGTTTGGGCGAAATCTTTGTAAAACAACAGCCAAAAATAGCCCTCGTTTTACTCAATGCTGCTGTACTCACAGCACTCAATACTCCGAAGCGTGACATCAGACAGGCATTCTTGGCACGCGACACATACTAGAATCCTGGCTATTTCCTCGCATTTTTGCTCTCCACACGTCATGTCGCCAGCTATGTAAATGCGCTAATACGGCGTTTGTAAATTAGAAAAAAAAATGTTTTTGGAACTTTGCACGATAACCTTGTTCAAAAAAAAAAATACGGAAGTTTGATTTTGTTAAGGCTCACGTCCAAAGTGACATAAAACAGCGTCGACAGTAGTTTTAAATTGGGGTTTTGTCTGTTTTTGACTTCTCGAATACATTTTAGGATGGATTTCCTTTTATAGTCTAAAATATGACACTTTGAACCAAAACGAATATAATGTCTTCAAAGTCGCCATATCTACAGCGCTATTACATCGATATATTATTTTGGTTATTAAGGTGTCATATTTTGCATATATTAAAAACTCCATGCTATGATGTATAAGAAAAAGCCAAAAATCAGACGGAAGCACAATTCTAAAAGTCAGTCTATGCTGTTTCACCTTACTTTTGTGTCTGAGCTTTAACAATATCTAACTGATATATCTGAAGATATTCAATTATTAGTTGGTTCCTTGTGTTATGATGATGGTATGATGATGATAACTATCGAAATATTATTTTGATTATTTTTAGGTTTTATATTTTGGATAATAAGAGCTATAAAACAAGTAAATATTGCCATCAAACATTATTTAAATGGAAACAAAACTGGTGATCCAGTGAGATGCTGAGGCACTATGCCATGTCATTTCATCTAAATTGTTGGTAAAAACTATTCCTTAGGTACATGGTAAAAAATATAGGCCTACCGTAATGATAGAATTAATCTGCTGTAAATTTTACAGTAATTTGCCGCAGATTTTGTGTAGCACGTTGCCCGTAATTTGCTTCAAAATGTACAGTGACTATTGAGAATTCACAGTAAATAACTGAAAAACTAAATGAAATCGTGTATTTGGCAATATTTAACTATAA
>JAVTVY010047143.1:0-24751 GCA_036873755.1 Hanleya hanleyi | reverse complement strand
TAAATAAATCTTCCAGAGTAAATGCAGCTTGGGAGTAAGTAGACGTATTTGATGAAGATATGTCTACACTCAATTCTTTAACCAGCACCTGGTAATAGCAATATTTACATATGAATATTATATTATTCGGAGCTTTGTCTGCTGGGACTATGACGAATTTACTCTGGAGATTTGCTAGAACTTCTTGCGAATTGAGGTTTCTCAGTACTTGTTTTGCTAGGGGAAGAGAACTTCTGTCAATATTGCGGATTGTTTCAACGACCTTGCTCTTGGTGAGGTCCAGCCAATCAGCGAGTACTGTAGGTTCAACTTTTTCTCGCTTAGACCAATCAATAACGTACTGTTCTAATGCAGACAGGACTATCTTCTTGTCCGCCTTCAGATTTATTCTTCTTGGCTCTCTATATTTAGGTCCTTTCATCAGGAGTAATTTCAGATCCTTATCACTCACCACATCAAGGTCACCGGTCACAATATGTTTGCATGGTGTATAGATAAAGTTCGACAATTCACAATCACAACTATAGCCTCCTGACGTGTATAAGTTCCAGTCAAACTCCTTGACAGCATTGGAGTAATTGAATATTTTGGTGGCTATAGATTTAGTATACTTATATGAAATGCAAGGAGGTTCTGTGAACTTGAAATAGTTTGGTACAGCGTTGCGTACCTCTGGATCATCCAGGATTCGAGGTAAATTAATGCTGTCCAGTCCTTTATCTAAGTAGTTGAGTTTCAAGAAAAGCCGATCTTGAGATGTTTCGATTATGTTCACTGGACGATACAACCTATGAAAAATACGCCGATCTTGACATAGCTCTTTACTGTGGATTTTTGATGCGGCTATATTTCCCAGCCACCTTGAGATTGCTGTATATTCCCGGCTATTTTGATTTAAAAACTCTCAGAGGTAATTGACAACAGAACTGTACAAGCTACGTATACTATTGGAAAGTGTTAGTTAAACCCACTATACTTGGTGCTGCGATATGATCGTGAATCATCGAACTATTAAACTTTCGCCAACCATGCATAAGTGCTGTTCCTGTTGATGGGGTTTAAATAGTTGGCAATGTTGGATATATTTGAACGCGGTTTGTAGCGCATTGCCGAACCCACTCATTATTATCATTTAAACCAAACGGAAACACTGACCCAAGTTCTAGTATCCAGAATAATTCCCGCTCTCGGATTTTTCTCTCAAATCCAAAAGGGGAATCCTTAGTAGATGGATAGACGACGTCTATGATCTGAATACTAAAGTTATCCCAGCCGTGGTCGGGTCCAGAAAATGCCTACCTATAAGCAATTGCTTTTTCCTAACGGATTTTCTGTGACCGTTCACCCTAAGATGGAGTCTTTGGGTGGTCTTGCCAACATACTGTTGACCACACTTCTTACAGGAAACTAAATAAATACAGTTTGTAGCAGAACAACTAAGATCAACATACGAGTTAACAGAATATGAGTTACCAGTTAACGCGGAACTAAATGAAGCTGAAGTATTAAAGAGTGGACACGTGAGACATCCACGATGTCCACACGTAGAAATTTTGAAATTATTACATGTAGAATTCGGTGCTAAACAATCATCAAGCGCAATATTACAAGGTCTGATGTCGTGGCCTTGCTTTGCTGTCAGAAATATATCTGTCATTTGGATTGAAAAAGATCCTAGGGCATTTCGAACTATTAGAGACTCGGCCGAGAAACCTGCACTAAGGTTTCTCGGGTCTGTCTTAATATTATTTATTTTAGTTGTGTTCATTATGAGTGTTGGGTGTGCAGGGGCCCGGCCTCGGGGACAACTTGTCCACCAGCAGAATCCAGGCATACACAGGTTAAAATTACAAGCGTCAAGTCCGTCATTCATAATCCAGCCGTCGTCCATTAGAGAATATCCGCGTCCATAATCCAAAGACCTATTCCATTTTCCATATAACAGTATTAGCACCAAATTCAAAAAGACAATCATAGTATACATAAACAAAGGCTTGTTTCCTGCAAGAGAGAAGCGGTCAACAGTTTTCAATGATGCCGGCAAGACATCATGATGTTCAAAAAATATCAAATCCGTATCGCTGATCAGTATTCTTAATCCATAATTCGTTGTAAAGTCGTCATCTAAAGAATGATGTATCTCAGCCACGCTTTGATTGTGACTGTTCATATGAGTATAACCGAATCAAGCTACCTTCATGCGAACGACAGAACACAGATCTACGTACCCTGGTACAAAACCGATTCGCTCAAGCATAGAAGAATAATATCTTATAGAAAGGCGAACTTCTCGGTGCCATCTTAACGCCTTTGGTCGCCTCCATGCTTGGCCCCAAAGTGACTCCTGTGTCAATGCTGGAGCCTACGAAAAAAATGGTTCTCGTGGAACCAGCCATTATTCAAATCCTGCAATCTGCAGGTCATCAGCCAGATTTACAATGACGGGATTAAAGGAGAGTGATAGCACAATATTACAATCAGACGCCCAACGGTATAGCATCACGCTGATGGGGCAAAACATGACACCCCAGCTGAGCAACTCCACCGTCAGCGGTAATAACCACAACAACGCGCTTCCACGGCCACATCACCAGCTTGGCCACCATCAGCCCCGAAGGGGCTTCAGACGAAGTCATTAAGAGGTAACCCGCTTCGTTCCAGAGGAGGGGTGGTTTGCTTTCTGCCGAGGAGGGGAAGCAATAATCCTAATGTGTCCTGGAACGAAAGAAGTGGACTTCTGGTCTAGGAACCGAGTGATCCGCGATATCCACATGGTGGACCAGCCGGGGGGAATTGGCTCAATGTCACACTCAAACCTCAAACCCTCGTCAGGGCTAAGACCAAAGGGGGACTAGTGGCATGAGCTACGCCAACTTGATAACTCCATGCACCTACCGGAAATGCGCCTATTGTCGGAACTTGACGAAAAAGCGCTTTTTCACCAGTAGCCATACTGGTTTACGCTACCGCGTCAACCTGATGGCCAACTGGTGCACTCAAAATGTGATCTATCTCATCGCGTGCTCTCCCTGCTCCAAACAATATGTTGGAGAAACTAAACGCACATTTCACGAGCGAATCCGAGAACACTTTAATGGCACACGAAATCGCAGTGACAACCCTGCACCAAGACACTTCTTGTCGAATGGACACTCTGTCAACAACATCAAATTATTGAAGTTCTTAAGACAGACCCGTGTCTTGTATCCAGCACCACCAAGCGCCGCTTGCGCGAAGTTTACTGGATTTATCAGCTGCACACCAAAGCTCCATTCGGCTTAGATGAAAAAAAATACTCACACTCTTATTTTCTCTCTTTGCCACATTAATGTCAACTCAAGTTTGCTTTACTCATATGGTGACATTCAGTTTGGTTGATGGAGGAGCCGGAATACCCGGAGAGAACCACCGCCCGTCGGCAAGTAACTGACAAACTTCCACACATGGACCAACTGGGCTCGAACCCGTGACGTTTCAGCAGAGTGAGGCTAGGGTCACCAGCGAAGCGCCTTACACCACTCGGCCACCGAGTGCCCTCGGTGGATTTGGTAAATGATATGATGCGTCAACTCCGGTAACAGGTCCTAAGGGCTGGAGGCTTTGTTGACATACATGCAGGTCCCACAAGAAATGGGGGAAATCATCGGTGTTGAGCATTGATGCAGGGTGAGTGGATAGGATTTAACGTCGCTTTCAACATTTTTCAGCTATATCACGACGAAGAAGGGAAGGGAAGAGAGGCGGGAGCAGATCTAATGCTGCTACTTTATAATGCTGTCCCACTAAAATATCAAGCCGTAGGCAGACATGACACCCCACTCAGTCACATTATACTGACACCGTGCGAACCAGTCTTTGTTCTATCCTCTTCATGCTGAGTGTAATCGAGGAGGCAACAAGTTCCAATTTTCAAATGTTTGGTATGACCCGACGTGGGATTGAACCCAGTACCTACCGCTCACGAGGCCGACACTCTAACCATTAGACCACTGCAGTGCGAGGGGCATTGATGCAGCAACAGACACTGATGACATCGACCCAACGATCTAATGGCAAACCGGACGACAGCCCGAAACCAGTCCAATAGGACAAAACCCTTCCTGTCTGTCAATGAGGTGAAAATGACGAACAACGAACACAATGAGAAGTTTCATTTCATCTCCGGGAGTAGTGTGAGCTTTAGCATTAGTCCGACTTTGCATCAGCTGTTGGGATTATCGCTCCGGAGATAGGTCCAACTACCATTCGAGCGAACCAAAACCATCACGGACAGTCAATTCCAGGTATAACGGCCCACACATTTTCAGTGGTTCCAATTTCCCATTCCTACGCGTCTGCCCAGTGAAATTACAAGCGTCTAATCCGTCCTTCATAATTCAGCCGTCGTCCATCAGAGAATATCCGCGTCCATAATCCAAAGACCTATTCCATATTCCATATAATAGTATTAGCACCAAATTCAAAAAGACAATCATAGTATACAGAAACATAGGCTTGTTTCCTGCAAGAGAGAAGCGGTCAACAGTCAACAACAACAGAAAGCCCTGGATGATGGGTTCAACGGTTTTCCCATCCGAGAGGTACTCAAACACCGAGCTAGAGGAGCGAAAGGCGTCTTAGTTGTCCAAGCGGATCAATCCATATGTAGTAGAAGACCTGTGCTCTCGAGGCCTCGCACCAGCCCACCTACGACCAATCGAAGACCGGGACATCATTGGGTAAACATCGCCTTCATCATCCAGAGTCGTGCATCTCTATCAACAGTTGATTCGAAATATGGACCTTACCCACGACCTAGACCAGCGTCGAAAAGAGTCAGTGGGTGGAACATCCCCTTCTCTCCAGCTTTACGGAGTTGGGGAACATCGACTTACGTGGATTAAAACTTATACTTATACTGAAAGTCAATGCGGACGACACCAATCGCTCAAGTTCCTAAAGAAACCAGGGAAAGCTAGCTACTACACACCATCGTCTACAGACCTTTCAGCCTTACCATTATCATACGAAAAGTCGTGAAGAGGATAAGCAATAACAGATTAGAGCAGTTTATGGAGGCTCGGAAGATCTTGGACAAAGAACAAGGTGGTTTCCGAAAGAACCACTCAACAAACAACTTCATCCTGCAGCTGATCCAAGAAATATGCATGGGGTTTAAGGAGAAACAATAGCCTGTTTTATTGACATAGAAATTTACAACACATATAAGGGAAGTGGGAAGAGGTGCCGGAATACTGACAGAGTCACATGACTCCACAGTATAGTCTTCCGGTTAACCTATTCTAAAGCACATACCAAGAATCTCACGCTTCGTGATAAGTGTTGTATCTCCGGTACGCTTTTATTGTACTTGTTCATTTGGCAGCTTGGGTGATATGACCACACGGCCCCTAGCACCGGCATAAGCAGTATTAGATACAAATCTAGAGAGCTGTGATGGAAATGCTCTAACAACTCGTATATTGGTAATTGGTGAGCTGTTTCGCTGTGACAACTCGTACACTGGTGATTGGTGAGCTGTATCGCCGTCAGATGAAAATGATGGCATTTCACACAAAAGACTAGTCTGTAAGGCCCGATGTCGACCCAGCATCAACTTCCCACAAATACCAACATATATCAAATACCAAAAGGTCTGTACAGGGGGCGGAACTCGGGGACGAAACGTCCACCAGGCAAACAACAGCGAGGCATGGATTGCTGTTGAAGCTTAACGATGTAGGAATATCAGGGATAGGTGATATGTTCATAGTTTCCTCACTGAATATGAAGCGTTGAAAATAAAAATGGATCACGGTTCAAGACCGAAATTGAACTCCCGGTGATCTCACCCATCTTCAACTTCGTCACACGAGACAAGTACGAGCAGGTTCATGCTAAGACGGTGAGGGTTGCTGATGATGGAACCATCCATGGAAGCGGAAAAGACATCCCGCTGTGTGCTGGAAGGTATAAATCGATCTGCACTCTACCCACATGTGGACAAGAAGATGGAGAATGAACATTAGCATACCAAGACAGAGGACTGTGCTTTCAGGAGGGTATGATGCTGCGAAAGCCTGGAGATTAAATGACATACATTGGAAAGGTCTAACATTCTGTTTAGGACCACCCGGATCGGCTGGACACTATGATTTTAAAATGACGGTATTAAAGCGCGAGCGATAAAGTACAACACTCCAGCGGTATATCACATTGATGGAGCAGAACGTGACACCCCAACTGGACCAACCCCACCGTCAGTCGCACGACCACAACAACTCGCTCCACAGCCACCATTACCAGGCTTACCACTGTGAGTCCCGAAGGGGTTGCAGACAAAGTCATTAATAGGCAACTCGCCCCGTTTCAGCGGAGAGGAGGATTTGTTGCCGAAGCGGTGGAAACACAATCCTAACGTGTCCTGGAACAAAAAAGTTGGACCGCGAAACCCACATGGTGGATCTGGTGAATGATATGGTCTGTCAACGTTGGCAACAGACCCAAGCCGGGCGGCAAGCTTTGTTGACAGATATGCCGGTCCCACAAGAAATGGGGGAAATCCTCAGTGTTGGGCATTGATGCAGCAGCAGCAGCAAACACCGATGACATCGGCCTAACGATCTGATGGCGAACCCGACGACAGCCCTAAGCCAGCCCAATAGGTGGAAACCCCTCCCACCCGTCAATGAGGTGAAAATGACGAACAATTAACACAACGAGAAGTTTCCTTCGATCCTGGGGAGTAGTGTGCGCTTTAGCATTAGTCGAACGTTGCATCAGCTGTTGGGATAATCGTTCCGGAGATAGGCCGGACTAGCATAATTTTTCTAACGGACCAAAAGCATGATGGACGTGATTTCGAGGTAAAACGGCCCACACATCTTTAGTTATAGCAATGTCCCATTCCTACGCATCTGCCCGGAGAAAGGCCAATCAAGTCACACAAAGCTTTGGTCACGTGCTCTATTTACCAGTCCGACAGATCGACATTCGCATCAACTAAACTGATATAAGGGACGACACCGGACGACTGATCGCATTCGAGCGAGCAAAAGTGCTGTTGGCATTTTCGCCAGACCCGATGACCGAACTTTACATGGTGATGGTAGTGCCTTACCAGCGCGATACACTATGTGGACTATTGCACCAAACAAGCTGGAATTGGCCTGTCTGTGTTTAACGGCACACACATTCAATGGGGACACGGACTGGGAAACTTGCTCAGAAGAATCATCAAAACTTTCCACCCGCTTGTGACGTGTGGGTTCAAAACGGTCGGGAAGCCCTGGATGATGCGTTCAACGGTGTTCCCAACGAGAGGCACTTAAACGCCGAGCTAAAGGGGCGAGAGACGTCTCAGTTGCCCAAGCGGAACAAGCCGTATGTAGTAGAAGACCTGTGCTCTCGAGGCCTCGCACCCGTCGACCTCCGGTCAAGCGAAGACCGGGACATCATTGGGTAAACTTCGCCTTCATCATCCAGAGTCGTGCATCTCTATCAACAGTTGATTCGAAATATGGACCTTACCCACGACCTAGACCAGCGTCGAAAAGAGTCAGTGGGTGGAACATCTCCCTCTCTCTGGCATCATGGAGTTGGGGAACATCGATGTACGTGGATTAATCTCAGCCTACTTGTGCTAAAAGTCAATGCGGAGGACACCAATCGCTCAAGTTTCCAAAGAATCCAGAGAAAGCTAGCTACTACACACCATCGTCGTACAGAAAGGATAATTAATAAGAGATTAGAGCAGTTTATGGAGGCTCGAAAAATCTTGGACAAAGAACAATGTGGTTTCCGAAATACAAGCGTCTAGTCCGTCATTCATAATTCAGCCGTCGTCCATTAAAGAATATCCGCGTCCATAATCCAAAGACCTATTCCATATCCATATAACAGTATTAGCACCAAATTCAAAAAGACAATCATAGTATACATAAACATAGGCTAGTTTCCTGCAAGAGAGAAGCGGTCAACAGTTTTCAATGATGCCAATGAAGACATCATGATGTTCCAAAAATATAAAATCCGTATCGCTGATCAGTATTCTTAATCCATAATAATCGTTGTGGACATCTAGAGAATGGTGTATCTCAGTCACGCTTTGATTGTGACTGTTCATATGAGCACCATGAGGATCTTCAAGTACACGGGTTCATACGGCCCCTAGTCCCGTTTAAACGGAATTAGACACAATGCCATACATCGGAAAGGTCTGACATTTTGTTTAGGACTACCGAGAGCGGCTGGACAGGGAGCATGGGAGAAAACCGGCTGTCTGCCAAAAGACCTGACTTGGGAAGAGCTCACAATCAATCAGCCCATAAAGCAGCTCTGGGAAAACTGGCAACAGATGGGGACAAAGCAATATATAACCATTCAGGAGGATGTCCATGTCAACTGCAGAGACTAAACTGGAAGGGAATGGAATAACACAACATCGACAAGAACCCTCAACCAGTGGGCAAGTTAGCGACCACTCACCCAAAGCAAGCCTTCTGGAGCCAGCTGGGGTCCTCAAACTGATGCAGAGCCCGGCAGTCAGCAAGGCAAACGACATAACTGATGGCCCGATGAGCAACCTTCCTCCGAACTCCACCTTATGTTTCACAGATGGGTCATGTGCAGCCAACCCGGACCATATGGGGCAGTTTCCATTATCATCTACCCAGATTTCACCACAGAAACGATAACCGAGACTGTGACGCTGCAAGGGCCAGCCTTGCTAGGTGAGCCCAGAGCCATCGAATGTACCCTTGGGAAGATAATGTCCAAAACCATACACCAACCATCACAATGACATATCGCAGTATTCTCAGACAACCAAACAAGTGTCGGCCTGCTCCAACTGAACTTGAACAGAAGTGTCCCCTCCGAGTTGGTTGAAAGGATAAAAAAGCAGATCCATAGCCTAGAAGAAAGGGGAAGCAAAGTGGTCCCTGGTCATGCTGACATTCTGGGAAATGAAGAAGCTGATAGCCTAGCCAAGAGAGGGACTGAACGTGCAAAAAGAAAACATGCAGACAGGTCCACTACAAAAAGTTACCCACCAGGAGATCAAACTCCTCTGACAATAACAGGGATTATTCTATCGTTCTTCCTGGTTAAACAACGCGCATGCGCTGGTACATAAGGATTTTTAAGACAGTCGCAAGGAGATTTTCATTTGTGGTCTGTGCAACTCCACTCAGACAATAACAGGTTATTCTATCGTTCTTCCTGGTTAAACAACGCGCATGTGCTGCTTTTTAGGACGTCTACAGAACGGGCGATATAAAGGCAACCTCACTGATGCAGACAGCTGACATGTATTCAGACTTACTGGCACAACAAACCAATCATTCAACGACACGGTATGTTGGCATGCACCCAATGACTGAAGGTGTTTCGGAGGCAATCTGCCCCTTTCAATTTAATTTCGAAGACGCCAAAAACAACATTTTCCTTTGGTACTTGATTGCAACAATCAAATTATATTCTAATTAGATGATATTATAACGGTGCCAAATATTGAATATATTGTCCTTTCTCAGACACGGTGTTACAGATATTTTAATGCGAATCTCTTCTAATTAAACTAGATTATAAAAGTGCTAAATATTGAATATATTGTCTTTTCTCCGAAAAGGCTCTTGTGGATATTTAACTGCGAATCTCTTCTATTAGTATAGATTATAAAAGTGCTAAATATTGAATTTATTGTCTTTTCCCAGAAGCCAGTCACATATTCAAGTGCGAATCTTTTCTAATTATATGATATTATAAAGGTGCTAAATATTGAATATATTGTCTTTCTCGGACGCCAGATAGATATTTAACTGCGAATCTCTTCTAATTAGATGATATTATCAAAGTGCTAAATATTCAATATATTGTCTGTTCTCAGACGCTAGCTACATATTTATGTGCGAATCTATTGTAATTAGATAATATTACAAAGGTGTTAAATATTGAATATATTTTCCTTTCTCCGACACGGTGTTAGATATTTTAATGCGAATATATTCTAATTAGACTAGATTATAAAACTGCTAAATATTGAATATAGATGCTATTAAAGTATCCCACTTTTCTGCCTACTGCGGAGTTTAGCAAAAGTATCTGCACAATATTGCCAAGTATGCTATTTAGCACCATGTTAAAGCATAGGAAATTTAAAAAATATCTCAAAAAAGGCCAATCCTGTGCCTAAGTCTCACATGCACGTGCATCAGACAGCAGCATATACATGTACATGTAGTGAAATTCAGTGAGCATGGACAGAGAGGTGAGACTGGTAAGATTTCGGCAGGGTTAAATTACAGTTTACTGGTCATCCAGTTCTATGTGTTTACACGAAGTCCCGGTCAGTTTTTTGGCTGGCTTGAATTACAGTTTTTCTGATCATTCCAGTTCTATGTTGATGTAAATGGAGTTCTGAATAGAAGGTTGGTTGGGTGGACACGGGTTCCTGTTGCTTCAATGCACTTTGCTGATGTAACTTGATCATGTGATGGCTAGCACTCTAATATCGCTTGTCTTTATTACACCATGTAAGCGTCCTGTCTGTGCCTTGTGTGCTGTCCTCGGTGTTTTATAGGGTGGATGAAGGGTGTCTGGTTCCATGCTGCTTCAAAGATTTCTTCCTTGAAGTAGCAGGAACGCAACTTGGCTGGGTGGTGCTTAGTTGGTTCGTCGCGATACGACTTTAAATTTTATTCACTCTCTCACTCACTCACTCACTCTAAATGGAATACCTGCCCAGTGAATGTTAGACTAGCTAAGATTCATAGCGTCTCCCTTCCCTCACCTCTATGCCGACGACAAATACATTTCCTTGGTGGTAACTCGAACATCTCCATGGCGCACTTATTATTACCTTTGCGCCCTATTGGACCTTCATTAACTTGAGAAAATGGGCCACCATGAATAAAAATACAGAAATGGCAGACTAAATGGCCATTCGTCGGTCAAAAATTAATTACAGACGTTAAAATTATCCAAAATCACCTGAAATCGAGGGTCAAGAAGATGGGCATTTCCGTCATAATAGACCCCGTGTATACAGGGGATGATGATCACAACATCGATTATGGTATTTTTATTCATGGCGGCCCTTTTTCTCAAGTTAATGAAGGTCCAATAGGGCACAAAGGTAATAATAAGTGCGCCATATACATGGAGATGTTCGAATTACCACCAGGGAAATGTATTTGTCGTCGGCATAGCGGTGTGGGAAGAGAGACGATATGAATCTTAGCTAATATCAAGGTCACCGTTTGAATGCAGGGATGGATTTGAGTTGTTATCTTCAGAATTTGTTTAGGGTTTTGTAATTTTCGACATGGCTAGAAAGAGTGGATGGGATATACATGTGGGGAAACCTACCTGGAATTTGCCATTTTTAAACCGGTGTGATGGATAAGAATGTCCTGGTGATTAGTGTCCCTTTACATATCCTTTTCTATTGCAACCAAGGAGGGACACTTGTCCCCAATGTGGAGAAAAATGTCCTAGCTGGGTTAGAAGATAGGAGCCGGACACTCGGAGCCACCGGACATTCTTAGCCTCCACACCGGCTAAACTGCAAATAAGGCCGACTTCACTTTAAGGGCTGTGAAAGGCGCATATTAGTCCGGTAGCCAAATCGCAAAAAGGGGGCTAAATAAGGTTTTCGTAGCACCCCCCGCGTAGATTTAGTTTGACCACTGTTTATGAACGAGTATCATCTGCTGGTCATTTCTAGACCTGATGTAGGCATCTACGGTGGTGCCTAAGGTCACAGCATGCATTTCTTCACCGCTGTCTGAACAAGACAAAATTAACTCTAAGATGGGGGTAGGGGTATTTATGAACGTATATCTTTTTTATTCTTGCACTAAACTTTCTGTAACTTCCCATACCTGACCTCTGAATAATATTCTATTAGATGACGTCATTTAAGTTACGCCTTGTACGTTTTTACGTCATAATGACGTCATAACTTGGAGGATACACTTTTCTTCGATTGTTTTTTAGAAATGAGATTCGATTTTTTGTTTACAGTTGCAAAAACTCTTTGCATTCTGCCTGATTTGTATTTGTGAAAGGTAATTCTCTCTTCGTTAATTCTAGACCTGGTGTAACCATCTAATATGCACTTCATGGATGCAACATAACCATGTTTAACGGCACCAGAGCATGACAAACATGAAGCCGAAATAGGGGTAGGGGTGATTACGTTCTAATATTTTATTTCTCCCCGACCCTAACGCAATGAAATTTAACACATATTGAGTCTGTGTACGGATCATTCAGATAAAGCAATCCGATTCCGACTATCTTCAATATTGGTGTCACCATGTCGTTATTATCACCATGGAAGTATTTTTTTCTTGACCTTTTGTTGTAATTTTCCAACGGTGTATTGTTACCCTGTTAGCTTTTGCTTGATGTGTGTATTCAAGACCACGAATGCATGGCTTACTTGGAACGGGGTGTTGACGTCTACGGTAATGAGTAAGGTCGCATGATGCCTTCTCCCAATGCTCTCCGACTAACACAAAAACAAAAAAGGAATTGGGGTAGGGGTGATTATGCTTCGATATCTTCTTCACACTTGGGTCTAGAGAGCTCAAGCTTTTAACACATTGTGATTGGATATTAGATGAGCAAAAGGAGGAAGCAAACTTCCAATACTTCTGGAATGAAGTCTCTGTAATGTCTGTTTTGAACTTTCGTGTATATTCTTTATAGCATAGTCAGCGTTTTAGGGCTATATATCGTCGCTTTGAAATATTTGTATCTAATACCGCCCAAGTCAGTGTTAGGGGCCGTGTGGTCATGTCATTCAATATATCCACATGAACAGACACAATAAAAGCGGGCTTGAGATAAAAGTCATCACAGGGGTCACTTTTGGTTCTTGTGATGTTTTTAGAAATCTGCAGTCAGTATATTTGTCGGTGGGGTAATATGAGTTCTTGTCAGTACGCCGGCTTCGTTTCTCACCACCCTTTTAATGTTACGTTTAATTATGGTATGTGTTTAATATGTTTCACACATGTTAAACTCTGCTCGACTTAGGTTAAGGATTATCATCTAGCTGCTAGTGGTCAACTCTTATCCAAGAACGGCTTTACATGAAGTTGCCGCTTGCATTTATTAATCTAGCTTGTGATCAATTATCAACCAAGAACGGTCTATATAAAGTTGCCGCTTGCATTTGTTAACTCCATCAGTATAATGTCGAAATTATGGAAATACAGAAAGAAGATGGATTCAACTTTTCTAGTATCACCAATGTTTCGATATCTAATTAGAGAAAACCAGTTAATTTGCTAGATGAAATGACTGAATGTTACATGAAATGAAAGGAATGGATTCACGTAAGAAAGTATTGAGAGAAGATGAAAGGCAGATCTCTTCAAACTATTTTCAAATATGATGCATGAAATGAGGCAAAATGCATTGAAGCAACAGAAACCCGTGCCCACCCAACGTGTATAGTCCAAAGACCTAATTCGTATAACATCCACGTCAAAGAAAAATGTAGATGGTCGAAATTGAAAATGTGCACCTCAGTTCATATAAATTAATTCGATAAATATATCTCATTCGAAAATGGATACTTGTCAGTTTCTTTGGTTCCATTCTGGAAGCTAGATATACATTATGGGAACGTTCTATTACACTGTGATGTTTAAGTGATATTGACAAACAAAAACAAACATTCCAATGCCTTCCTTTTGTATAAAAGGTAATTGAAAAAAAAAATACGAAAAGAAAGATCCATTACACATAAATTTGTCAATACAATAGTTATATCACTAGCAAGTGTCAAATTCGATATCAAGATTCAATAATCAGCCCCAGTCCATAAAGAATTTCCGCTTCAATAATGGCAATAATACGATCTATTTCGTATGAAAGTTAGCCTCAATTCCAATGTGTATGAAATAAATACAAGAAAAAGAGTTTTCAATGATGTTAGCAAGATATAATGATGTTCTATACATAAACTCCGAAATTACTTATCATTATTCTTTATCCAAATGAATTCCAAGTCGTGTCCAGAGTATCAGTCACGCTCTGAATGCGATGTTCATTTGAAAACTATGTGATAACACATGATATCCAAATAACCCCCAATCTTAATAAATTAATATCCTATCAATGCTCCGCAATCGTATACATGCCGCTATATAGAATATTAAGTATTACAACTGAATTTGGTGTTCTGCGCGCCCTTACCATGAATATTTAATAACATTATGACATCATGGTCGCATCTGGACTAGTCCACCTGCAGTCGGGGAGGGGAGATAGGGTCACAGTGTCCGTTTACCCTAATGTTTACACCAAAGACGAGTCCATATATCTACCACGTATTATGGTGCCCTAATGTCGGGACCGCGGAAACATGAAAAGACACCCCGCCAGCGCGGCGTCTAAGTCGACTGAGCTAACCAAAAATTCTCTATCATTAATGTTCCCTTCAAAGCAATATGAAGTGTTCTCAGGATTGGTTGTCACTCGAGTTATTCTAAGCCTGTTATACCCTTCAAGCGACATATCCAAATGGGGGAGCAGACAGGATTTAATTTTAATTAGATTGAACAGCCTCAGTCAAAATAGCCAAAAAACAAAATTAGCTAAAATCCAGTTGCATTGTAAGGCTGTGTTACCTTGCCGTCAGGTATTTGCGCATCCCTTTTCTGTCCATTTTTGCAAATATCAGGCCAGTCTCGGCAAACTGAGATGTATATATATATGTGATTAATTGGAGCGATATACAAGAGATGGTACAAACTGAGGTCTGGCGGCTAAAAAGCAACCATATGACTCAACCACAAGCTTTTCTCGACACCTCCCATTCAGACCTCAGACCCGAGAATACGGTGGACTTAGCCTTAGTAACTCAGCCGTGCTGTTATTGCAGCTGTTCGTGTGAAAAATATGAAGTATCGACACGGCCCCTAGCACCGGCTTAAGCGGATTTAGATAAACTAGCTCGGGCGCTGTGATGATAGATCAGCTCGACGTCTGATGGCGTAAATGTCTCAGCATGGAGTAAACATGGTAAATGCAAAAACTAACCTGTAATGCCCGACGTCGTACGGCTAAAATTTCCCGCCAAAATAATAAACCTACACATATTTGTCGAATGACAAATAGAATGACTCTCTAGATTTGTATCTAATACCGCTTATGCCGGTGCTAAGGGCAGTGTGGTGGTGCTAAGGGCCGTGTGGTCATATCATCCAAGTTGCCGCATGAACAGGTACAATAAAAGCGTACAACACATATCACGAATCGTTAAATTCTTGGTATGTGCTTTAGAATAGGTTAACCGGAAGACTATACTGTCAAGTCATGTGGCTCTGTCAGTATGTCGGCACCTCTTCCCACTTCCCTTATATGTGTTGTTATGTACAGGGGGGCGGGCCTCGGAGACTAACAGTCCACCAGCAGATAGCTACCATATACAGGTAATACATTGGAGCGATATGCAGAAAGGTGGGGAAAATTGACGTCTGGCAACTAAAAGGCCACCATATGACTCGGCTTCCCTCGGCACCTCACATTCAGACCCAATAATGAAAATGGATTCTCGAACGTAGCCTAAGTATCTCGGCCGCGCTTTTATTGCAGCTGTTCATGTGGAGACTATGAAGTATCCTCACGGCCCCTATACCATCTTAGTTTACCGAGATATCAGACCATCCCAACACGGTCGCCATTTCGATTCTACCCATATTTCATTGCAAACATGCTTGAGCAAACAGACAATCTCCAGCAATGAAGTCGTTTCTTATTCATTACAATTAATGTTTCCTCCCAATCCCTTGCTGTGATTGTATTAAAGTTATGTATACCCATGCAAAAAATTCATTATAATCCAAGTTTTCACAATATAACCTTGAGTGGACAAAAGACATGAGGAATTCCAACTAACCCAGATTTTTGTGAGACATTCTCAATCAGCTTTTGTTTTTCTATCTCATTTCAGGCCAGATTATTAGTTTGTCACCCACAAAATCATATTAATTTACTTCTGTACGACACTTGGTTTAAATGAAACCTTTTGAAACACTATCCAGATATATAAGCGTAACATTTTATAGAAATAACGAAAGAAAAAACGGAACAAGGCGCGATAATCAGACACAAATAATGAAAAAATACAATTTCTATATTCATGACGTCATAGCGACGAAACTAATGAAGTTACAGGAAGTATGATTACTCTATCTTTCAGGTCGATATCCAATAGCAATGTGTGGAGCACTTCAGTATGATAAACCGCGAACAAAAGAAAATATGGGAGGGTAATCTACCCTACCCCCATTTGGATTTAATGGTGTCATGACCGGATAACATCTATATGAATCCATGCTGAAGTCAAACGAGACTTAGTAGAAAGAGGTATCTGGTCTAGAATTAAACGGGAGACATATATCTTTCAAGATTATATGTCAAATATCATCAAGAATGGATTACTGCGAAAGAAACAGAGAAAATCGGAGAAAATATTTCCCAAAATTCATGAGACAACGGCTTCTCGAGCTTATGACGTCACTATGACGTGGCTATATTAGCTAGAGGAACTTGCACTGTTTTATCTGAAAGGTCATTATTCGGAGGTAAATTTGTGTAAGTTTCAGATCGCCAAGCGCAGGGGCAATAAAAATATGAAAGCTGAATTACCCCTACCCTCATTCCGGTTTTAAATTTTTCGAAACCAGTCAGCATCAAACAATTGCATGTAGCAACCTTAGGCACCACCGTAGATATCTACATCAGGTATTTAATTGACCGGGGGATGTTGATCTTCATGAAAAAGAAGCCAAACAAAATCTACGCGGGGGGTGCTACGGAATGACATGTTCTCGCGCGTGGCTACCGGACTATATGCCCGCGGAGTTACTTCTCCGCTAGTATATATAGACAGTTTGCAATAGTGATCACCTTAACTCGCCTTCGACTGAATCATAACTAGTCTACATAAGTACGGCTGTACTACATATTTTGCACGTACATAACTATATATTTTGCACAGCAAGGGCCGTTTATTATGACCATCTAGACAAGTTCGTTGTGACCTATAGCCTAATATTGCAAATTTTCTCATGATTCATGCACACAGCGTTCTCGGAACTGAATACAATTTGACTGATTTGAAGAGATGAACTACTGATAATATTTCAACATTTCAGCCTTGAGTAGGCCTATAGGACATATTTTCCAAATAAAACGAAATTCAGAGAAAATATAATTTACTTTTTTATTTTTTCATTTAAGATTGAAGCAGTTATGAGTGAGAGAATATTACCTTTACCTCCTTCAATTCATCACACTAATTCTCCTCCAGAATTCTCTCATTCATCCATGTTGTTTACAATCATTTGTTTCTGAAACGCAGGGTTCTGAAACACATATCACTCAATTCGTTTCTCGCCTTTTATTTTATTTCATTTTATTTTATTTCATTTTTTCAAAACTGTAAGAAAGTTGGTCACACGGATCAAGTAATATCGGAAAAATATATAAAAAATCAATTTAGATAAAATATTTTCATATTTTTGCCCGATAAATTGATTTATTCACCAAAACGGCAATAATACCAATGCCGCTCATTCGTGGACACCGCTAAAGTTGCTTTGGTGGTGGTTGGGGGGGAGAGATTTTAAAATAGTTCTCGCTTCTTCGTGTCCGTGGACGTATGTTCAAATATTTCGTAAGCGATAACTTCCACAGGAACGGCGGAACAGGGGGGCAGGCGGGCAAAAAAACACAACAAAACAAAAACAAGGCAGAGAAAGATGAAAAAGCGATAGAGTAAAGCAAAAAAACAAACAAAACTATTTCTGTATTGAATGCAGATTTTACTTTCCAGTAAGCATGAGAGGCATTCTTGCTCATTAAAATTCATAAGCTGAACGGTGTTCGGCTCCCCAACAAGTAGAAAAAAATTGTGTTTGCGCCATGGTGAACGCTTAATGAACATTTCGCTTGAAACGATATATATTTAATATTTAAATTATTTATGCTTCCGAAAATCATCATTTGCTTGACGGCGAATACTAAAAAACTGAGAAAAACAACAAAATAGGCAAAACAAATAGATTTTAAAAAGGAGAAGATTTCTTGTTTTATTTCTCGGAAATACGCTAGAACGCGTCTCCGGCCATCTAAGATCAGTAGTATATAAAGAGTAAAACGGGTTAATAGCGCCTCACTGCGCATGCGCAGAACAAAAAATGGGGCGGTTTTTGGGGTGTATTGGGGCGTGATCAGGCGAAATGGGGCGTGGCCTGAGTGCACAGGGTGAGTGGGTGGGTTCAAAATGGCGGCTACTTACAGTCCGCCATTTTGAACCCACCCACACACCAACAGGGTGAGTGGGTGGGTTCAAAATGGCGGCTACTTACAGTCCGCCATTTTGAACCCACCCACACACCAAAGGTCAATGAGTGCATATTTCCGGCAGAAAAAAAAAAAGTTCCGGCAAAAAAAAAAAAAAAAAAAAATGTATTCATGCGCGGTGATGCGGTTTGGCCGTGGTTTTGGCGGTGATTCGGTCTCGGGAAAAAGCTTCCGCGGAGAAAAAGTAGTCCCTAGATAAAATGGTCCGATTGGGTCGAGTGAGGTATCAAAGTGAAGCTTATGTGAAGGGGCATCTAATGGGCTGGGTGTGGGGTTGAACTATTGGCCTTCTGCGCATGCGCGGTGGCCGAAGGGTATGAAAATAGCCGTGTTGGAGCTAGGGAAGCCCCTAAGGGTCCGATGGGGTCGAGTGAGGTATCAAAGTGAAGCTTATGTGAAGGGGCATCTAATGGGCTGGGTGTGGGGTTGAACTATCGGCATTCTGCGCATGCGCGGTGGCCGAAGGGTATGGAAATAGACGTTTTGGAGCTAGGGAGCCCCTAATGGTCCAATGGGGTCGAGTGAGGTATCGATGTGAAGCATTCGTGAAGGGGCATCTAATGGGCTGGGTGTGGGGTTGAACTATCGGCATTCTGCGCATGCGCGGTGGCCAAAGGGTATGAAAATAGACGTTTTGGAGCTAGGGGAGCCACTAATGGTCCAATGGGGTCGAGTGAGGTATCAAAGTGAAGCATTCGTGAAGGGGCATCTGATGGGCTGGGTGTGGGGTTGAACTATCGGCATTCTGCGCATGCGCGGTGGCCCAAGGGTATGGAAATAGACGTTTTGGAGCTAGGGGAGTCCCTAATGGACCAATGGGGTCGAGTAAGGTATCAAAGTGAAGCATTCGTGAAGGGGCATCTGATGGACTGGGTGTGGGGTTGAAATATCGGCATTCTGCGCATGCGCGGTGGCCGAAGGGTATGAAAATAGCCTTTTTGGAGCTAGGGGAGCCCCTAGTGGACCGATGGGGTCGAGTGAGGTATCAAAGTGCAGCATTCATGAAGGGGCATCTGATGGACTGGGGTTGAAATATCGGCATTCTGCGCATGCGCGGTGGCATGTAGCGAAAGTGGACATTTTCGGGCAGTACATGAAGGTATTTGGGATCGAGATGGGCTATTCACGGTTCGAATGCGTCCTCGAAGGTGTCATCTTGTAGTTCTCAGGGTGTACATTCCGATTTGAGGGATGTTCGCGTCATCTGTGACGTCATCGGTGACGTCATCGGTACGAGTAGTAGCGAAAGTGGACATTTTCGGGCAGTACATAAAGGTATTTGGGTCGAGATGGGCTATTCACGGTTCGAATGCGTCCTGGAAGGTGTCATCTTGTAGTTCTCGGGGTGTACATTCCGATTTGAGGGATGTCCGCGTCATCTGTGACGTCATTGATGACGTCATCGGTACGAGTAGTAGCGAAAGTGGACATTTTGTGGGTGCGTGGGGGTGAGTTTGGTGTAGAGATGGACCATCCTTAGTCCGAATGCGTCGTGTGAGGTGTCATTTTGTAGCTCTCGGAGTGTACAATCCGAATTGAGGCATGTCCGAAGCATCTGTGACGTCATCGATGACGTCATCAGTAGGAGTATTAGCGAAAGTGAGCCTTTTGGGGTAGTGCAGGAAGGTATTTGGTGTAGAGATGGACCATCCGCGTTGCGAATGCGTCGTGTGGGGTGTCATGTTGTAGCTCTCGGAGTATAGACCCTGATTTCAGGGATATTTACAGCATCTGTGACGTCATTGGTGACGTCATTAGTACAAGTTGTAGCGAAAGTGGGCATTTTTAGCAGTGAAGGATGTTATTTGGCCTTTTGGGGCAGTGCAGGAAGGTATTTGGTGTAGAGATGGACCATCCGCGTTTGCGAATGCGTCATGGGATGTGTCATGTTGTAGCTCTCGGAGTATACACCCCGATTTCAGGGATATTTACAGCATCTGTGACGTCATCGATGACGTCATTAGTACAAGTTGTAGCGAAAGTGGGCCTTTTGAAGGTGTTTGGGGTAGAGATGGACCGCTATGGATCCGAATGGGTCGTGGAGGGTGTCAAAGTGAAGCTTGTGTGGGGTAGAGTCAGAATGGCGTGTTTTTGAATGCAAGTCGCGTCAATCTGCGCAGGCGCAGTTGGTTGTAGTAAGTAAAGTGGTCATTTTCGGGCAGTACATGAAGGTATTTGGGATCGAGATGGGCTATTTACGGTTCGAATGCGTCCTGGAAGGTGTCATCTTGTGGTTCTCGGGGTGTACATTCCTATTTGGGGGATGTTCGCGTCATCTGTGACGTCATCGGTGACGTCATCGGTACGAGTAGTAGCGAAAGTGGACATTTTCGGGCAGTACATGAAGGTATTTGGGATCGAGATGGGCTATTCACGGTTCGAATGCGTCCTGGAAGGTGTCATCTTGTAGTTCTCGGGGTGTACATTCCGATTTGGGGGATGTTCGCGTCATCTGTGACGTCATCGGTGACGTCATCGGTACGAGTAGTAGCGAAAGTAGACATTTTCGGGCAGTACATGAAGGTATTTGGGATCGAGATGGGCTATTCACGGTTCGAATGCGTCCTGGAAGGTGTCATCTTGTAGTTCTCGGGGTGTACATTCCGATTTGAGGGATGTTCGCGTCATCTGTGACGTCATTGATGACGTCATCGGTACGAGTAGTAGCGAAAGTGGACATTTTGTGGGTGCGTGGGGTGAGTTTGGTGTAGAGATGGACCATCCTTAGTCCGAATGCGTCGTGTGAGGTGTCATTTTGTAGCTCTCGGGGTGTACAATCCGAATTGAGGCATGTCCGAAGCATCTGTGACGTCATCGATGACGTCATCAGTAGAAGTATTAGCGAAAGTGAGCCTTTTGGGGCAGTGCAGGAAGGTATTTGGTGTAGAGATGGACCATCCGCGTTGCGACTGCGTCGTGTGGGGTGTCATGTTGTAGCTCTCGGAGTATAGACCCCGATTTCAGGGATATTTACAGCATCTGTGACGTCATTGGTGACGTCATTAGTACAAGTTGTAGCGAAAGTGGGCATTTTTAGCAGTGAAGGATGTTATTTGGCCTTTTGGGGCAGTGCAGGAAGGTATTTGGTGTAGAGATGGACCATCCGCGTTGCGAATGCGTCATGGGATGTGTCATGTTGTAGCTCTCGGAGTATACACCCGATTTCAGGGATATTTACAGCATCTGTGACGTCATCGATGACGTCATTAGTACAAGTTGTAGCGAAAGTGGGCCTTTTGGGGCAGTGCAGGAAGGTATTTGGTGTAGAGATGGACCATCCGCGGTCCAAATGGACCGTGTGAGGTGTCATCTTGTAGCAACGCCCACCAACACCATTCTTAATGCTTCAACGCCCTGGTGAAATAGCTCAGAAGCTTTGATATTCCATGGAATTGTCACTAATTCTTCGAAATGCAGTGATGCCCGTCAACGCCCGTCGTTACACCTTAACACTCTAACATAACGCCATGATATAGACCAGAGAGAGAACAACAACAACAACAAGGATGACACATGAGAGAACAACAACAACAAGAAGTTTTTTTCATATATTTTATTTTCCCCAATGTTACATCACACCCACGCTGGGGGAGCCGCGTTGGGTATATTTACAATTCAAGAAGATTCTTATCCAATCAGAGGCCACCATTTGCATGTTTCATATTCGTTCCTGTCCGTTAGATGTATTCTTGTCCAATCAGAAGTCTCCATTTCAGAAAGTGCCATCTGAACCGTTTATTCTAATCATCGTCGGACAGGCCAGGATACCGTTGAGGCAACATATCCTCAGATAGTTGTTTGCGCATTCTGAGTATCTATCAGTGCATGGGTGAATACTTTCATCCGATGGAGGTGGTGGTCAGTTTAACCACGAAGAACGCAACATTGGTCATTATCTCCACTATCCACTTGGTGTTACAATTCAAGAAGACTTGTCCAATCAGAGGCCACCATTTGCATCTGTCATATTCGTTCCTGTCCGTTAGATGTATTCTTGTCCAATCAGAAGTCTTCATTTCAGAAAGTTCCATCTTCGGCCATGTTTGCTCTGAACCGTTTATTCTAATCACCGTCGGTCAGGCCAGGATACCGTTGAGGCAACATATCCTCAGATAGTTGTTTGCGCATTCTGAGAATCTATCAGTGCATGGGTGAATACTTTCATCCGATGGGTTGGTCGGTCAGCTTGGTCACGAAGAACGTAACATTGGTTACCCTCTCCACTTTCCACTTGGTGTTGGGGCGTTGTTGTTGGGCCCATTCCAAGGGATCCACGTTGGCCAGGTTCTCCAGCATCGTCTCTAGCGACGCCTGGTTAATGATGGTAAACGGTTGGTCAAATACCCGGATGTTACTGCTCGGGTAAAAGTATCGGACTTGATCTGTCTCCTTATGCTGCAGCACATAACCAAACGCCAGATTTAATTTGAAGGACGTTGCTTGGTCATTGAAAATGGCTTCCACGTAGCTGCCTAGACGGGCGAGGTCGGTCAGTCGAAAATTGTAGATATCTTGAATAGGGCGATGACGGTAGAAACAGTGCCGTATCATGGTCCAATAGCGCCGATAGATGTCACTCACTGGATGGGCGCCCTGTAAGAGATCGCTAGGAACATTTATGGGCTCGTCCAGAAAATGTTCGATGTTATCAGGCGTATGACTCGAAACCGTAACAGTGGGGTCCGGTTGGATATCCAGGCCCTCCTGGACCGTAGGTATAGGCAGGCTCTTCGTCATCGCATCACCAGTGGCGTTCGTCTCTCCGGGTCCATCTTCACTGGGTCTGACCTTCCGCGGCTCCTCTTTAGTGGAAAGTTGTCGCCCAAACCGTAGAGACGGGGCATGCATCAAACGTTGGTGCTGTCTAAACCGACTGGGTCGTTTGAAGAGTCTACCACAATCATTACATAGTACCGTCGCACCCGCGTGGAGTACCCCCTCATGACGCAGTAAATGATCCTTCCGATTGAATGACCGTGCGCAGATTATACAAGTATACCGAGCATCGTTGTGGGTGGAGGCCTCGTGGCGTCGTAACGTAACTAGACGAGTAAACAGCTTCTGGCAGGTTGTGCAAGTGAACATCTTGGTGGTTGACAGAGTGTCTGATGAAACGGCCAGGCCGCCTCCCTTTTATAGCACGCTAGCTGGTGATCTATTTTTGGCACACTCAGTTCAACTATCCCCAAGTCGAGGGCCGAGCCGTGACATCTTCGGTAACATCCGTGTCTCTTCGGTCACCTCCGGCACCCGTCCAACGATCAACATCTGGAGCATACTGGAAATTATGTACGGCATGTTATGGTATTCATCAGTGCCTGGGTGAATACATTCACCCGATGGGTTGGTCGGTTAGCTTGGTCACGAAGAACGTAACATTGGTCACACTGTCCACTGTCCACTTGGTGTTGGGGCGTTGCAACCGGGCCCATTCCAAGGGATCCACGGTGTTCAGTTTCTCCAGCATCGTCTCTAGCGACACTCAGTTAATGATGGTAAACGGTTGGTCAAATACCTGGATGTTACTGCTCGGGTAAAAGTATCGGACTTGGACTGTCTCTTTATGCTGCAGCACATAACCAAACGCCAGTTTCAATTTGAAGGCCGTAGTTTGATCTTTGAAGATGGCTTCTACGTAGCTACGTAGACGGGCGAGGTCGGTCAGTCGGAAATTGTAGATATCTTGAATAGGGCGATGACGGTAGAAACGGTGCCGGATCATGGGCCAATGGCGCCGATAAATGTCACTCACTGGATGGTCTTCGTGTAACAGATCGCTGGGAACATTTATGGCTTCGTCCACGAAGTGTACTTTACCCTCCACGTCGTACAAAATCTGGCCCACGGTCTTGTCGTCGGAATTTGACTGTTGAATTAGGGCGACATCATCATCGGCCCTCGTGCGATGGGTGGAGTTCCCCCTGTTTCGATATTGATGCCTACGGGCTCTTCTATCTGCAAACGTGGCTGCGGAACAGGGTGTCGTATGCGTTGGTGTCGCAGCAACTGACTGGTCAGTTTGAAAAGCCGACCACATTCTTCGCATGGACGCTTGGGTACTTCATGGCGTGCACGTGTGTGGCGCTGTAAATGATCCGGGCGCTGAAACGACAGTGTACATATCGTACAATTATACCGGGCGGTTCCTTCGTGCTTGGTAGCCTCATGGCGGCGCAAGTCGTACAGACGAGTGAATGATTTCGAGCACGTAGTACAAGTGAACATCTTGGTGGTTGACAGAGTGTCTGATGAAACGGCCAGACCGCTTCCCTTTTATAGCACGCTAGCTGATATCATGTTCAGGCACTTCCGTGTCTCTTCGGATGAAAAAGTCCCGGATGTAAAAGTGCCCGAATGTTTACGAATGTTCCACCATTCCGGA
>JAVTVY010047142.1:0-23735 GCA_036873755.1 Hanleya hanleyi | reverse complement strand
TTTTGAGGCATCTGCTGATATTCTTATTTCACGACCAGGGTCAAAGAATTTCAGTACAGGTGCGCTAGACAACAAACTTTTAAGATCATTAAATGGATCTTGCTGAGCCTTGCCCCAGACAAATTGATTACAATTTTTAAGCAGCTCTCTCAGAGGAGTGGTTTTTGTAGACAAGTCCGATAGATACCTTCCCAAGTAATTAACCATCCTAAGGAGCCTTTGGACATCTTTTTTTGATGCTGGTGTTTGAAAATATTGGATGGCTTGTACTTTCACTGGGTCAGGCTTCATACCTTCTGAGGAAACTACATCCCTATGAATGTCAGTTCCTGGACGCCAAAAACACACTTGTCCCTATTCAATGCTGACTTGACAGCCTGTAAAACTCTCTCTAGTCTCTCATTGTTTGTTTGTTGTTTGTTTGTTTATTCACCAATCAAAAGAAATTAAGTTAAACAGTCATATACAGAAAGGGAATACAAGTACAGTAGTATATACAGATTAGAGAACATATAGATTGGCGGGAGATAAACCCCGAAGGGTTTGAATTATCCCGGATTAATTACAAAATCAAGATATAATAAAAGAAAAGGCAGATTCTATTAAAGAATGTCTAACATGATAGTGGAGGTATGGAATAAAAAAGCACAACGTTTATATTTCGGGTGAATAATCAACAGGTATGATGCAATTGCTCAGCTTTGTAAATAAAATATATTAGCGGTATTTTGCAATAAATATGTTTTTATCTTAGATTTAAAAAGAGAAATAGATTTGCATTGTTTCAGTTCCGAGGGTAATTTGTTCCACTCGTTTGGCCCCTTTATTTTAGGAGTGTACAGACTAAGGTCAGTACGATAAAAGGGTCTATATAGGTCAAGATCATGGCCACGAGTGTGGTATTGGTGTATTTCTTTCAATCTCGTGAAGTAGGATCGGAATTCAAACGGTATAAGGAAAGGGTGGTAGAGAAATTTATGGGCAAGGCGTAGATTAAGGTCAGAATTAATGTCGTTTAGGGTCAGCAGTTTCAGTTTTGCAAACAAAGGAGCTGTATGATCATATTTGTTGCTTAAAGAAATGACTCTTATTGCTCTTTTTTGCAGTCTAATTAACGGCAAAAGGTGACTGTGATACGTATTTCCCCATATCAGGTTACAATATTGTAGATATGGATAGATTAAAGACTGGTACAAGATACGTAAGGTTTTCATGTTAAGACAGTTTTTTATAACATGGATTACTCCTATATTTCTGGATATTTTTTTACATACTTCGTTAATATGAGTGGACCAATTCAGTTTTTCATTGAAGTAAATGCCAAGGAACTTAAAATATTTAACCTGTTCAATTTCCTGGCCCATGATATATAATTGCGGTAGAAATGACATATGAGCCCTACTATTTGGTTTTATTAACATAAATCTAGTTTTCGTTATATTTAAGGATAACATATTACAAGAAAACCAATTGTACATTAAGTAGAGTTCGTTTGACATAGTTTGAAATAGGGTTGTCGGATCTGCATGGGAATATACAGCACTGGTGTCCTCAGCAAACATAATTATTTTAATAAGTTGAGAAACCACATTGAGATCGTTGATGTAAATCAGGAATAATATAGGACCAAGGACGGATCCCTGTGGAACACCACAGGTAACTAGGTTCAAATCAGATGTCGGGCCATTGAAGTTGACCGACTGGTAGCGTTCAGATAAGTAACTCTTGAGCCAGTGGTTACTCACGCCCCGGAATCCATAATGATGAAGCTTATGAAGAAGAATATCGTGGTTGACAGTGGCAAAGGCCTTAGAAAGATCGAGAAAAGAAACAATACTGTACTGTTTGGATTCCTTGGCGGAGACCAGTGATTCATAGAGAGACAAAACAGCTAGGAAAGTAGAGTGATTGGATCGGAATCCGAATTGGTTTGAGCAAAGAATTGCGTGTGTACATAAGAATTCATTGATACGTTTTGCTGCTAACTTTTCGAGAACTTTGCTGAAACATGGAAGAACCGATATCGGCCTATAATTTTCTACCAGACTAGGGTCTCCAGATTTAACAAGCGCTGGATGAGCGCAAAGACCTCCGTCGAGGCAACAGGGTCCGTAGCGTAATACATCACTGAATAACATACGGCCGGATGCCAAGCTCAATTTTGCATTTGTTGGACGTTAGCTTCATCAATGGTAATTAATCTGGGATTGAGGGTTCCTCACTAGCATGTCCAGACAGGGATGTGAAAGTCACATTCCCAGCAAATAATTTTTGTTTGATTTGACGTGCTTGAAATATTGGGGTATGGAATAGAGTATATTGATGAAAAACCTGGAAAAGTGCTTGAGACATTAGGCCCCATCCCACCCACACCTCCCCATGAGAGGATCCCCTCACCCAAATCAACACGTTAGCGACAGAAATGAGACCCTGTGTGCCTAGTTGTACCAACTTGCTTGTGATTTTGTGCTATAGGCCCAACACAGCAACACTTCATATTTTGTATGTGTACAGTATAGCATCATCATTGATGAGAGAATGCTCTTCAAAACACACCTGATTTTACCGACACTTCGTTCTGATCTGTCTCAACATCATATGATGAGGATTCAATGCGCTCGGTATAATTTTGTATACTGGTGTTACAGGTCACCTTCGCCTTCACCTTACTGTATCAATGACCATGGACTTGTACATGTATCACATTCACATTGAATGGTGATGGCTGATGAGAATATTGCCCCTATGGAACAAATGACTGGATTCCACGCAGCAAATATTTATTGTGTAACAGTGAGAAGAAAATTAACTGTATAAACATTCCAAGCCTCATTGAACACAAGCCGCACCATACTTGATATGAATACAACGCGCGTACATTAGCTCGCTTGGACGTCGCTTAGTTAAATATGGACAGACTCGCAAAAATCTCAAAATTTTCAAAAGCCACAAAAATGCCCTCAGCTTGTACAGAGTAAGTAAAAATACTTATGTACAACTTGATGTTTAGAAATGACTGTGTTGAGCGGTTCTATTCTCAACTTCTCTTTTATTCTATGTCATAGAGGACAGGGTTTGGTAGATAATTAAAAACTGTATTAACTCGGCTTCACATTTTAGAGAATGACTTTAATTGAGCCAAAGACGAAAGAGAAATACACTTATAAAAAAAATTATTTAAAAAAATATATGTTTATATTAATTTCCATAATTTATTGGAAAAAAACTATACGTAGACTTCGACCACCCAATATCACACAGGCCAGGCAACTGTGAGAACAAGTGAAAGATACCCATCGAGTTGAGCGGATTTGCAGATAAACAACAACACAAAATTGCACTTTGTGCCTCACGAGGCCCTTCTCCATAGAGTGCATGCCAGTTATTTTTCTAGACTACAACAACAGTTTTTGCCTGTATCACAGTCCGAGCTTCCGATTACGCTTCAACCTTACCCAGACGACGGATAATTTTTGACAGATTGTCCGGCTAGGTTGTTGATCGGATTCACAGATCATGAATTCCACCGTGACGGAATCACCGTTGGGAAGACTTTTTCTTTATTCAAAGTCATGTACTCGAAAGTTCCGTGGTCATACCCATGTAGTTTCAAGTTTAGTTTGCTATTCTATATGACATCTGTTTACGGATCCATGAAAAATCTACAGATGATCCAGCATTTTCAGTAAATCATGCTTCGAAATGTTCGTGACGGAATCACCTGAAACGGACATGACTCTTGACTAGTGTTGCTTGTCTATTTTTTTGCTGCTCTGTTTCAATCTGACTATTCTTATATGACATCTCTTACTAACATACAGTACCCAAGGATGATAAGATTGTTTTCATCGTGAGAAAAACGCGACTGGATCATCCCAGGGGTTAAATCTAGTCCGTGACGGAATCGACAAAAAATCGTGATGGAATCACGAGTGCGCTTTTTAAATCTTATCGGTAAAAGTGCTTTATTAATTACACATTTTCTTCAAAAAAATATTCCTAGAGTGAATTTATCTCTTCTACTTAGAAAATTAAAACTCTGACCTCTTATTTTTACTAAGGTATACAGCTCCCGCCACATGCATATCTTTTCTGCAGATGTTTCAAAATAGTATAGTTTTCAGTAAAGTGCAATTTTTCTTCTTTGACAATTTAGAATTTCCCGAGTTCTTCATGTTAAAAAATTGCGGGAAAAATATTTCGCTATTAAAACACATCTTCTCCATTATTGGCTTGTTCCCGGGGATCATAGGAAGCGAATAGAACAAACAGCATGCTAATATAGGGTCTACGACAGAATGTGGAGTGAATTTTATGCGAAAAAGGGCTGTTTAGCAATGTCCGCTTTTCCGTGGAATTCATGAGCGCACGATTGAAGTATCATGGGAAGATATATATTTCCAGTCGCTATCTCCCCCCCCCCCATCTTCAAACAAAAGGAAAAGAAAAAGCCGAGAGAGCGCCTCGTGAGGCAGAGTTATTTTTCCAGACTACAACAACAACAGTTTTTGCCTGTATCACAGTTCGAGCTTCCGATGACCCTTCAACCTTACCCAGACGACGGATAATTTTTGACAGATTATCCGGCTAGGTTGTTGATCGGATTCACAGATAACGATTGAAGCATGGGAAGATATATTTTTTCAGTCGCTATCTCCCCAACCCTCACCCCCCAACTAAAAAAAAAAAGAAAAGAAAAAGCCGAGAGAGTTCTTCGGAGTTTTACGTTTTTGACCTCTGACTTTGAATTTGACTTCTCACTTCCGACTCGCATCCTGGTGAATGACACTCGTCCTTTATCTTTTTGCCGATTCAGAGATTCTCGAGGAAGTTTCCAATTTTCTTTCGTGAAAATTTACTTTTTATGAAAGCGCAGGTTTGTCTTCGTCGCATACCGGCCGCAAAATGGTACATCTTCAGAAAATTTATGACCCAGGCCTATCCCAAAGTTCACAAGATCATTATTGTTTAGCATCATCAGATAAACAAGACTAGTACGATCAGACACATGAAGGCGAAAATACTGTATAATTGACGTAATTCGTTGCTTTCCGCGTTTCAATGGTTGATCTTCAATGCAGAATCTAGGTCAACTAAATTTATAATGTCTGCTGCTTCAAACGAGTAGGCCTACAAGTACGTTCAGTTTTATTTTTTAACAACAAAACTTGCATAATGTTAGCAACAAAAGTACATATCATAGGGCGTATGAACAGTACTATGTATTGAATGAAGAACAGAAATGCTGCAAATCCCCTGACCTGATCATGAACATGTCACGCTAAGAACATTGGAATAGGTCATAAATTTTCCGAAGATGTACCGTCTTGCATACCGGCCATCTGTACCAGCGCGAAGCTATAAGTTCACGCGCGAATTTAGTACCCTCGAATAAAGAGACCCGGTGGAAGCGCTGCAAAGGATACACACCTTTTGTGACGTAAGCATTCATTTGTGTCCAAAGAAAGATTCAAGATTTCGTCGGGAACCATGACGATCCCTATTGGAAATACTATGAGTCGTGGGTTCCCCATATGACAATTATTTGGCGGGAGATTTCACGTTGCGCTCCTAGACCTCCGTCTGATCGACGGAGGTAAAAACGGGAATAACTTTAGCAATTTTCATTGAGGATGGCACGACACCTGTTACAAAGGAGAGATTTACAATTGAGCACAACGGGAGAGTAACAAAATCGAGTACAGGCTTAAGAAGTGACATAGATAAACCATCGGTTCCAGCAGTACAGCTTTTGAAATCCAGAAGCAATTCATGGATTTCACCCACTGTACATGGTTGAAATTCGAAAGCAATATTGTTGCGTACACTTAGAAAATCAGTATAAGTTACCCCAACCAAGGGAATATTAGCGGCTAGATTAGAAGCAACGGCAGAAAAATATTTATTGAAGCCATTCGCAATATTCAGTGGGTTAGTTGTATCAGTGTTATTTATCCTAAATCTGTCAGGGAGAACATTTGTTTTTCTTCGATTCAACAATTCATTGATAGTTTTCCACGTTTCCTTTATGCCATTATTGGATTCATTAAATTGCGCATGATAGAACATTCTCTTGGCTATTTTTAAGGTATGATTTAGTTTATTTCTATACTGTCTATATTGTTTTCGTAGTAAAGGATCATTGATAGTAAGTTGAAGTTTGAAAAGCCTATTTTTCTCATTTATAGATGTCAATATGCTCTGAGTTATCCATGGTTTTTTCGTTTTAGAACTTCTTACTATCTTATTCATTACCGGAAAGCAGTCATTATAGATAGCAGAAAACTTATTCGTAAATAGTTCATAGCTTCGATTAACATCAGCAGGTTCATCTATAACTTCATCCCAATTGACATTTACTATTTTATTTAAGAACTTCTCCTTTTGTTCTGCAGTGACATGTCGGTAAGTTAAGGTTTTATTTTGCTGATCATTTATTAAACATTGATTTTCAATATAGCAGATCGGAAAATGATCACTTATGTCGGTCAGGAAAATGCCACAAAGTAGAGTTTCGGTATAGGAATTTGTGAAAACATTGTCAATAAGAGTTGCTGTGCTGGAATTTACTCTAGTAGGTTTTGCTATTTTGGGGAAAAAATGGTAAGAATTCATTATATCAAGAAACGATTTGGAAGGTATGTGTTGATCGATTTTAAATAAATCTATGTTAAAATCCCCCATTATTATGCATTTTTTTTCTCGGGCTTGAGAGTATTCAGTATATATGATAATTTATCATTAAAGTAATTTACATTTTTGTTTGGAGGACGGTAAAATATACCGATAACCGATTTTGTATTGTTCGTTTCATTTAGTGCTGGAGGGCAGTCATATTCAACAAACAAAGATTCATATTGGTCATCATGCGATGACAAATCTTCTCTGACAGTGCAAGATTTAATATTGTCGTTGACGTAGAGAACAACGCCGCCCCCACGTTTAGCTTGTCTTGATGAGAAGTAAGGGGTGTATCCAGGTATTTCATAAAGTTGTTCCGTGGCAGGATTTAACCAGCTTTCGGAAATACCAATAACAGTAAACTTACACCTAAGGTTGGAAATAAGAAATGCTTTCTGAGACTTCTTGCATTGATATGTAAAAACGATATGTTTTCTGATCCGTTGCTGTTTAATTCAGTGAATTTATTGTTAAAGGAGTCTTCGACGAAATATTCTGATTGAGAATTAATCATACTCCAGTGGGTAGATTCATGGATATTATCATCAGTTATGTAATCGGCTGATTCTTTGGAGTTCAGTTGAATTGGATTAAAACATAAATTTTGAAAGTCTGTATTCGAGGTATAGGTATTCTGGTCAGGGAAATTATCGAATAAGCTTGAGATAACATCCATATCACGGAAAGGCAAAACATTCCACAGATTGTTGTTAAACCCCTCGTATGTATTTATATTATTTGCAATCATGACTGGAAAAAGTAAAGAATCGATGGACATATGATACCGAGTATAAAGTAATGAGTTTAACTGAGCAAGCAACGAAAACGGAATAAAAGTGAATATGGCACAAACAATGTGTAATCATGACAAATTGAATTAGAGGCTAAAATGCTCTCTGGTATTCAACCGTCATGTTCTAATGTAATCAAGTGACCAATATAAGCGTAAAACATCTTCCCGGTAGCGGCACGTAGTGCAATTCAATGTGTTTAGAGTCCGCAATACATTGCCCTTATCTGACACGTCAATAAGAAACAAAGGAGACGATATAATAATACAGGATCGTGGCAAACTGCTCTGAATGACTCCAAAGCACAGTGAAGAAAAGAACGACAACAATGGGGAATGGAACATGAGCCGCAGTATTCATTGACACATATGACATGTAGAAACATGGAGTCAGACTGGTTAGCACACAGGTTGCGGGCTTCCGGGAACGTAAAAATAGGCTAGACACATCAGCATTGAACAACATACTCCGGTCAATTAACGCGACGCGAAAATTAACACTGGAGAGCCTCGATCAAGTGCAGGACACACATAGGCCAGTGATCAGGCACTGGCAGTGTAGGGCAGTACAGCATTGCCAATAAAGAACAAATCGTCTGTCAGTCTATTGTGGGACTTGATATAACACTTCCGGCAAAACAAGGCATGTCAATGACAATCAGCTATTTACAGATTATGGCTCGATCAGGCTTTATACGACACAGAAAATACCAACACCAAACAGTCAATAGCGGATAGTGCAACGTAGTCAAATAATAGGCGTCATTTTGCCATCAATGTAAAGAGCGCCTGAGGTGAACCGAACTTTTTTATTGTCTTTATGGGCTTGGGCCATACGAGGAGCTGCTTTCCGTTTGAGGTTGTAATCAGCCACAGTCAGATCTTCCATGACATTGAACGACAGTTTGCTTTCAGGGCCATGATTAGTATTATGTAACCTCCTAAGTAGTTTGAAATCAATCACAACCTTGTTTCGGACATTTCGGCTGAAGAATCTAATAATCAGCTGGGGTTCTCTACCGGGGGAGTCTTTCCGGGACTTGATTTTATGCGCAACTTCGATGGATTTTAGGGCCTCTGTAGTATCAGTGAAACCCCCCAGAGTATTTTCAACCAGGAAATCTGCTATTACATGTTCACAGGTTTGACCATCCACCACAGATAGACCATCAATACGAATATTGTAAGCCCTTGATCGTCTCTCAGAAACATTTTTCTCTTCAGCTAATTTTAACTCAAGAGCCTCACGGGCTGCCCTCTCAGATTGAAGTTCAGATCTCAGTTCCTCAATTTCAGCGCGAATCTGATTCACATTATCATGGGGTAGTCAGGTGATTTTGAAAGAGTCACTGTGGTTGTTCATGTGTAAGTTCTACCTGTACTCTAGGCCTTGATGAAGTCAAATTATAGCTGATAAATCTTCCACACAGTGACAGCAGGGCAAGGCAGGGACCAGAAGTCCTGAAAAAGTGATAGGACATTTGACATTGCAAGATGGAGGAAAAAATACTGTACACATTTTATAGGCATGAAATGGCACAATTCCATCAAATTGCTTCACTTTTCAACATTCAAGGGCTTAAGTAACGTCCTAATATTCAATTTAGACCAAAATTTGATGTAAAATGTTGAAGAAATAAGTCAGTGATCCCAATGAAAATAACCCAAAATAAGCTAAATTTAACAAATGGCCTACCAGTTCAGCTGGCTCTGTATTGTAATGTAGGTCATGTACTGCATCATGGTATTTTCATCTCATCAATATTCGTCACCTGCATCGTATTTAGCCCTGATCAAGTACATTTTCTCAACTCTTCAGTGGCTCTGTATTATAACAACCACATCTTCGAATTGTTATTGGGCTTCAGCCACAACGGTTTCTAAGGCGCATGTTGAAAAGTGGACCCCGCATGACCTATTATTAAATATGCCCTACTTGATTTAGGCTTTGAAGATTTGATTTCTGGAGTTTGTCTATGAGAACGGATTTGTAACTTGGGCTAATACTTATTGTCAATCTGCTTCAATGTTCTTATCTGAATGGCGAAGGTACAAAATGAATTATAGGACACAGAAATACGCTTGTTTCAAGCAAAAACTTACGTGGAAATGAGATCCAAGTTTTGACAACTTCGAAAGTGACTGCCGGAGTGGTCTCCCTTGTCAGTCACGTGATGATATGGGTGAGAAATCTCTAGGGAATATTTATTCACACACGCATTATTCCGTCAATCACAGCGCACACAATTATGACGCATTGTATTTTACCCTGTTTTTCCAACTTTATTCACGTCTTTACACCTATGTAAGCCTGCCATATTCAACTGAACTGAAGACAAAAGACCCATTGTTTTTGGCCTAAATCTGTTGTTGTTGTAAATTTTTCAAATGCTCAATCCACACATTTCGTGACGTCATCCGACTACCCCAATTATCAGATAGCTCTTTCTGTGTAAATTCAATGTTAGCAAGAATATCTCGTTTGAAGGATGATAAGGCCGAAGTAAAGTGGTCACCAAGAGCTTTGATAGCATTCAGGATAGCTGCCTGGTTCGAGTTCACCGGTTCAGGGAGATTAATTGGAAACAGGGTCATATCCGAGGCGGGCTGAGTGGTAGAATAAGTTGCAAACCTGTTTTCACGGGAGGCGCCATCTTGGTTTTGCAAGCTGTCATTGCCAGAGACTGGGGGTAAGTTTTCATCCACTGCGTCATTTTGTCCTTTCTTCTCGTTTTTTTTAGGTCTGCCCATAGTGTTACTTGAACGTTTAAAGATGTTTACCAACCGTAAAATTTGCTTATAGGTCCAGGAAAATATATGAAAACGGCGGTTTACCAGGAGAGCTGAACAACGTCCTCACACTATCACGGTCATGCGCACATCATATGTGCTGTTCAATGGTTGAGCCCCATACAACAACATCATCCATAGTGTAGCAGTTCCTTCAATGTGCTCAAACAGCATGCGTACAGACTTATGATAAACTTCCGGAGCTGATGAAATTCCGAACGGAAGTCTAAGGTACCTGAATCTACCAAAAGGGGTATTGAAGCAAGTTAATTTTGATGATTTTTCGTCTAATTTCATTTGCCAGAAGCCAGAAGATGCATCAATCTTGCTAAAGTACCTGGCATTAGCCATTTGCGCCATTATTTCTTCTCGTGTTTGAAGCTTATAATGCTCTCGTTTGATTGCCAAGTTCAAATCCCGAGGATCTAGGCAAACTCTTAAGTTTCCATTTTTCTTCTGAACGACAACAATCGAATTTACCCAGGAAGTTGGACTGTCACACCCAGTTTTTCCATTCTATCCAGTTCTTTTTTAAGTTTGGCATGTAGTGCGAATGGAACTCTTCTGCTAGGGTGTACTACTGGTTTAACTGACTCGTCTATTTCTATCTTGTGTTCTCCAGGCAAACAGCCTAGACCCTTAAATACATCTTGGAATTTACTCACAATAATGTCTGTGCTTTCTGTTGATTGTTTCCACTATTTTATCTATGGTGAAAACACGTTTAACTAGGCCAAGTTCCTCACAGGCTTTCAACCCAAGAATAGGCGTCACTTGGTGTTTGGCAACAATGAAATATAATTTCACTGCTTTTCCGTTACGTTTCATATCAAGCACACATGAACCATGAATTGGAATGTCATCTCCACTGTAGGAGATGGACAAAAATTTTCGTTTTTGTCCATCGTTTGTCCATCGTAGAAGACGATAATTCTCATCCTACTTCTGACACCATGTAATGATATCACTAATGGAATGTCAAGGTTTCAAGCCTCTTTGAAACAACAGAGTCAACACACGAGTTTTCTAAAACAGCGTTTCATTTCAAAGACCACCTGTTACAGACTCACTCACTTGAGTCGCAACTCGCATATGACAATGCACTTATTGTTACAATTAAGACGATAGCATACAGTCTTTTCCATTTACGTGCTCTCTAAAAAAACTTGAGTGAACTGTTCCACTCAAGTTGGAGTGAAATGTACCTGTTCACTCAAACTTGAGTTACTTTTCACTCAACTTGAGTTAAAACCACTCAAGTTCACTCAACTTGAGTGAACCACTCAAGTTCACTCAACTTGAGTGGGATGAATTTCCACTAATGTGCTTGAGTGAATGTCACTAAAGTTGAGTGCATTTAACTCCAGCTGAGTGAAAAGTAACTCAAGTTGAGTGAAAATCTCACTCAAGTGTTGAGTGGGATGAATTTCCACTCTTACTTGAGTGAAATTTCACTCAACTTTGTTTAGAGATTGTCTCTTCGGTACTGAATATCACACCTTGTTGGTACGGTTACAAGCGTCTAGTCCGTCATTCATAATCCAGCCGTCGTCCATTAGAGAATATCCGCGTCCATAATCCAAAGACCTATTCCATTTCCATATAACAGTATTAGCACCAAATTCAAAAAGACAAAAGTATACATAAACATAGGCTTGTTTCCTGCAAGAGAGAAGCGGTCAACAATTTTCAATGATGCCGGCAAGACATCATGATGTTCCAAAATATCAAATCCGTATCGCTGATCAGTATTCTTAATCCATAATATTCGTTATAGAGTCGTCATCTAAAATGATGTATCTCAGTCACGCTTTGATTGTGACTGTTCATATGAGTACCATGAGGATCTTGAAGTACATGGGTTCATACGGCCCCTAGCCCCGGGTTAAGCGGAATTAGACACAAGTTACGAAACGTAGCGCCATAGATCTTGCACGCTACGTTCGTATTTTGCTATCAGCATGCGATATGTATCGCCAAATTTGAGAAACTTTGAGTGGAGGCGCTTGGTGGAATATCCCTGTTTTATAAGTTTCTGCAACAATGTTTTGTGACGTTGATTAAAATCATCACATTTAACACAGGATCTAGCAAATGCTACTAAGCGAGATATGTATACGCCATATGCAGGTCCCACTGGAATATTACTATCCAGAAAGGGATAGTTTACGATGTCGAAATTGTAATCATCTCTTTTGTCATAAAGTCGACGAGAGAGAATGCCCGCTTCATTTTTATAGAGATAGAGATCTAAATAAGATGTGCCTGTAGGGCTATCTGTAGTTTCCTTCAAATCCAGTGAAGGTGGATATATATCCTTCACTGCGTCATTTATATAGCGATTATCCACAGCGAGAAGATCGTCTATATAGCGTTTGGTGAATGAGACATGTTAGGCATCACCTTCTGCCCAATTTTGCTCAGCCCAGAGCAATGGCAATCTTGAATGTATTCAATATGAATGGACTTCAAATAAAGAGACACATTAAATACTTGACTGAAATACATTTTACTTCAGGAGTCACATTGAAGAAAAGAATACTTTTGACATCGCCACCCTTGAGTAACATTGCGATCACTCTTTCAGATGATGACAAATGTCCTGTGAATACATTTCTCTGATACAAGAGGATGTTGACCCCGAAATGTTTGTTTGTTTTGTTCTTAAAGGCCAACACTATTTTGTCTGTCGTACATTATGTAAAATGTTAATGTAAATAGGTTCATTGGTTATAATAAGACCGTCAACAATGTGTTAGTTTTGAAGGCATACCACATTTTCTTGAAAGTTTTTGCCGATAATTTTTGGAGCCTTTTTATGAGTTTATATAGTCTCGTGATTCTTCCATCCACGACACTAAGTTACATACTGGGCAGTTTGTACATAAAATAGAAATGGGCGAGATATACTGAGCCTGGCGAAAGATATTTGTGTGCCCCTCTCGTCTGAAAAAAAGCCATCAAAATATGTGGGGATTCAGCACTCCCTGGGGCGAATAATAGCAAAGGATAGCTAAGCCTCCTTGACTGATGTGAACAGTTTCACTCCCTCGTCCGAGTTTAGACTTCTTGCGAAACTAAAAATGGACAGTCATTTTATTAGCCTTTTCCTCCAAATAAATGATTTTCATGCCGACTCCCCCCCCCCCACCCCCACCCCCACGGTCGACCATACCCGGGTCACCCTGGTGCATTTATAATGGCGTCTCTTATGAACGTGGGAGTCTGATTAAGGAATCACAACACGAAGACATGTGTTTGGTTATTCATTGCTGGGTGGATGGCAAAAATTGGGTATGATTTCAAATTTAACGGTACTATCACACCAGGCCCCCAAAAACGCTCATCGTCACAACAGCGACCCTTCCGGAGACTCCAACAGTAATAGGAGATACGACGGCACTCATTCCACCCTTCCGACACCATGCCTGGTTACATTCGAATATATGTTTTCTTCTGGAAGCCCCGAATACTTCAACTGTTGAACAGCAACAACAGCTTTTCAACATTTTAAAAATGTCTTCTGCATGTACTATCGATCAGTTCCTACCCATGGCAATGTTCAACCATTTTGGCGATGTTATATTTTTGTCCCCCTCTGCAACGCGGCCGGGGACTTTAAAATGGTTCTTGCTTCATTGTGTCTGTGGATGTCCGTGAAAGTCCGTATACGTCCGTTCATGCCTGTTCAAATTTTCCGCAAGCGATAACTTCCTAATTACAACACATATAAGGGAAGTGGGAAGAGGTGCCGACATACTGACAGAGCCACATGACTTCACAGTATAGCCTTTCGGTTAACCTATTCTAAAGCACATACAAAGAATCTAACGATTCGTGACATGTGTTGTATCTCAGGTACGCTTTTATTGTACCTGTTCATGTGGCAACTTGGATAATATGACCACACGGCCCCTAGCACCGGCATAAGCGGTATTAGATACAAATCTAGAGAGCTATGATGAAAATGCTCTGACAACTCGTATATTGGTAATTGGTGAGCTGTTTCGCTGTGACAACTCGTACACTGGGAATTGGTGAGCTGTATCGTCGTCAGATGAAAATGACGGCATTTAACACAAAAGACCAGTCTGTAAGATCCGTTGTCGACCCAGCATCAGACCAACCGCTGTGTTGGATTCTTTCGAAATTCGGCATACGCGTTCCTTGCGACAAGACGCCAGTCGGTATTGCATTTCAGCAACATCTCCTTGGAAGTGGCGCCACTGGGTCTTGCTTTTTTGTGTCCGTGGATGTCCGTGCACGTCCGTGCCTGTCTGTTCAACTTTTCCGCAAGCGATAACTTCCCAACGCTTTGTCGAATTCTTCCGAAATTCGGCATACGCATTCCTTGCGATAAGACGCCAGTCGGTATTGCATTTCAGCAACATCTACCTGAAGGTGGCGCCACTGGGTCAAAATGGAAATTGATTCTTTGTGTCTGGGGGTATCAGTTTGAATTCTTTACAAGCGATAACTTCCAAATGCTTTGTTGGATTCTCCCGAAATTCGGCATACGCATTCCTTGCGACAAGACACCGGCTCAGCCGCTGCTATTGCATTTCAGCAACATCGGCCTGAAGGTGTCGCCACTGGGTCTCGCTTCTTCATGTCCATTCCTGTCCGTGGATGTCTTTGCAAGCGATGTACTTTGCAAGCGATAACTTCCAAATGCTTTGTTGGATTCTCCAGAAATTCAGCATACGTATTCCTTGCGACAAGACGCCGGTTTGCTACTGCATTTCAGCAACATCGAAGGTGGCTCCCCTGAGTTTCGCTTCTTGTCCGTTCCAGTTAAAATGGGCCTTCAATTTTGCTATGAAATCATTCTAATCCATCATATGATTTACCCTAAAGCTTTTGCATGAACCATATTTTATTTCAGAAGTATAATATGAAATAACTGGCGGGGAAATCCCCGCAGTACTGAACCTCTAGTATTTGCATTTCGTGTCGTCTTAAATGGAGGACGACATTTCCTTCAATATTGCTTTCAAATAATTCCATTCCACATCATATGATTTGCCCTAAATCTTCTGCACGAACCATTTGTGTCCCACATGTAACTATATTAATTACAACTGAGTTCCTAAAGTTCGGGTGCATATGATCAATTTCCTGAATTGAGTTGAATTCAACCTTGCTGGTCTTCAGACTGACGGATGATGGCATGCAGTTGTCAGTGCGGTTGTTCATGCACAGGGACCTGTCTATGGCTTTCATGTCAGCACACCACCACTACCCTCAAGGACAGCATGTTCCCCAGGGTGCCGAGTCGCACCCTCTATCTTCCAAACTAACCCTCGCCCGACCCTCATATATTGTGTTTGAGCATATATATCTCCAATATATCTTGGCAGAAAGTAGAAATTTGTGTGTAGTCTGCAATATTGGTATAATTGTGCCACCCGACAATGAATTGCAATTCCAAAAGATTTCAATTTATCAGGCACAGACCCATGTTTTTACCCCTCGGCCAATTTTGGCCATGATGTATTGTCGTCTTGTACGCCCGTCTGTCCGTGCATCCGTTTGTGAACGAGATAACCGGAAAACGATTCCACTGATGAATTCCAAATTTGGTATGCTTATTTACCTAGTCAAGGGCCAGAAGCCTGTTGAATTGGGACCTGATTGGGTGGAAACCTTGGCGGCCAGCTTTAATTTTGTGCAAAATGAATAATGATTCATATCTCGGAAACCATTCAACTGTTCGAGTACGAAATTTGATATACATCATCACCACATCATGCAACTTTCAATGAATTACCAAACAGGCTTTTCTGATTCGCTAGAAACCCTGGCGGTCATCTTTAATTTATGCGAAACTGATAATGATACTGTCTCGGTTATCATTCAATTGTTTTATATGAAAGTTGGTATACATCATCGATTTATCCAGATACTTTGAATCGGTACCTGATTGACCGAAAACCTCGGCGGTCATCTTTAATTTATGCAAAATCATTAATGATATCTATCTCTGATTCCGTTAAAGTGCTCGATGTAAAATTTGGTACATCATCGATGCATGAAGAGACTAACGATGAATGACAGATCCAGTTTATCTGATTGGGCGGACATCTTGGCAGCCATCTTAAATTCATGCAAAATCATTAATGATGTTTATCTCTGATACCATTTAAGCGTTCTATACGAAACTTGGTTTACAGCATCGATGTATGAAGCGACTTGCATTAGTAAATAACCACATCAGTTCCTCTGAGTGGCGGGAAGGATGAGTGGCCATCTTTAATTTATGCAAAATCATTAATGATCTCAATCTCTGATACAGCTCAAATGCTCAATGTAAAATTTGGTATATACATTATCGATGCATCAAGAGATTTATGTAATGAATACCGGTTTCTCTGATTGCATGGAAACCTTAGGGGTCATTTCTAATTGCAATTTTTTTGATAATCTGTACATTTGTCACTTGACTGCTTGATGTTCCTGAAATCTTGGTTCAAATTGAATACATTATGAATGGCTGGCGCCCAGAGCCGAGGGGTTTTCAGATGCGCAGCTTCGTATTGTATAAGTGGGTCCCTTGTCTATAGATCTTGCTTGGAATTGTTTTTCATGCCAATCCACCTCTGAGTGGCGCCACCTGAGGGCCAAGTTAAAATTGCCTCTCCAGACAATAACTTTTGAAAACCTTAAGGATTCTTTCCAAATTTGGTGTGTAGGTACCTTGCCTCAAGATCGGTTTTTCGTGTTAATTCGTTTACGGGGGGAAAGCTAAGTAAAGTGTTTCCAGACAATAACTTTCGAAAACCTTGACCGATTCATTCCAAATTTGGTGTGTATGTACTTCACCTCAATTTCTCGTTTGGCATGCTGATCCACATATAGGTGGCGCCACCTGGGGGCAAATTTAAAATTATATTTCCGGACAATAACTTTTTAAAACTTGAATGAATTTTTTCCAAGTTTGGTATATGAATACATGTACCTTACCTGAAGGTTTCGCTTGGGATTGTTTTTCTTCTCGATCTGATCATAGGTGGCGCCACCGGTAGGCCAAGTTAACATTTTCTATTTCCAATGTCAAGGAATCTTGCCTCAAGATCTCGGTTGGGATTATTTTTTATGCCTATCTGCCTATACATGGCGCTACCGGTGGGCCAAGGTAAAATTGCATTTCCGGACAGTAACTGCATGTTGGACCTGAACGGATTCTTTTAAATTTGGTATGTTGGTACCTTCCCTCAAGGTATCTTATGGGGCCATGTTAATGATGTTTTTCCTAAGTACTATGTTTTTACTTGCTTCACAAATAATGAATCTTTCCTTTACTAAAGATGCAAAAGGCATGCCTTCTAGATCGTATTCGATCGACTGTATCTAGTTTCTTCAATATTTGCCATATATGCATTCCTTGTGACAAGATGTTGATTGGTATTGTGTTTCAGAAATATCTTCCTGAAGATAGGGTTCTTTCTGTTCTTTTGTGCTGCAAGCGATAACTTTGAAACGCTTTGAAATGTCACCCGAAATCTGGTTTCCGGGCAATAGCTTGAGAACTGCTCATCGAATTCTTTCCAAATTAGGCATGCATACATTGTACCTTGCCATGAGATGTTGCTTGGGTTTGCGTTATCCACTTCTGCTTAGAAGGTGATCCAATAACTTGAGAACTGCATGCATTCGTCTCACATTTAGCATGTCTGTACCATGCCAGGAGATGTTGCAATGGATTGCCTTTCACTCACTTGCACTTACATGCACAAATCCCAAATTTGTCTCCTGGTAATACCATGACATAAGATGTCGCTTGAGATTGCGTTTCGCCCACTTGTGCCCACAGGTAGCACCACCTCGTGTCAAAATCTAAATTTGATTTCGCTCATCGGATTCTTCTCCAATTTGGTATGCAGATACCATGCCATATGTCCCATGAGATTGTATTCCGCCTGCTTCTGCATAACGGTGGCGACACCTGGTGGACAAATCTGAAAATTGTTTCTGTCAATAATAACTGCTCATTGGGTTCTTCTCAAATTTGGTATATATATGCCATAAGATGTTGCTTTGGATTGTGTTTCGCCCACCGGGCAATAACTTGAAGACCCCTCTTCAAATTCCTCCCAAAGTTCGTATGCTGATACATGTACCTAGACTGTAGAACTCTCTGTAAATCAGGATATTAACAGACAGTGTCAGCGTACTGTTCCAGCTGTCTCCACTTCAGTGATTGGTCATTCGACCCGCCATTCTAAACTAATACGAGCATTTTCATTGGATCACTATTTATAGGAGCCACCCCAATCTTCATACACAACCACGTGACTATCTCAGTTGACTGATGACATAGCGCGGCCTCGTTTTCGATTTCAAAATCTGCCGTCTAACTGGGAAATGTTGTTGTTGCTGCATCAGCCAATCATTGGCCCTCCGTAGAAGGGTCCAATACTATAGGCTAATAAGTGTACCATGCCATGAGATTATGCTTGGGATTGCGTTTCGCCCACTTGCACCTACACCTACCTAGGTGGTGATACCTGGTGACCAATTTAAAATTTGGTTTCCGGGCAATAGCTTGAGGATGCCTTCAGCTTCTCGTCAAATTTGGTTTGCAGATAATGCCTTGAGATGCCACTTGGGGTTGCTTCTCGGTTTTGATCTCAAAACTTGGGAAGGCAGAAAGACCCTTCCGCAGCCAATGCCTATGAAGCAGCAGTTGCCTCCCTCATGTATATCCCCTGAGACCAACAATGCTAAAAAATATTGCTGCCATTTCAGCGGAGGACCTAGCATCCTCTGGCTGCTTGTTATATACAATTTCTTGGTAGAGGCGAATTATCGAGAATCAATTCTGGTGAAATAAGCCATGCGTGATGTTAGGTTGTTTGAGTCGTGAACCACCTGAATTTCGTACAAACTCCCCCTATGCTTATGTCTCTTTGCGAGGAGATCCTCTCCTCCAGTACTACCAAACGTTTCGATCAAGCGATGATCAGGCTATGTAGAATCGGCCATACACGATTAACTCGCGAACATTTAGTAAATAAAGAGCCAGTCCCAAGGTGTATTCCATGCCACGAAGATCTCACAGTGAAACATATTATTTCATCGACTGTATAGATTTCATGATTGTAAGGGATTCCTTTTATCGAGCAGCTACTTTAGAAAATCTTTTAAGTCGGGTGAAAGTAGACTGTATCTTAGGTTATTTGAGAGAAATCGGTTTCTTGTGAAAGTTTTAATGTGTGTATGTTTTAATGTGTTGGATTACTAAGTTATCAACTTGAATAATTAGAATTTTGTTTGACCGTCGCTATACAGGTAAAATATTGCTGAACGCGACGTTAAACCTTAATTCTCTCTCTCTCTCTCTCTCTCTCTCCTTGTCCGATATCTCAGATGCTATTTGACTGTTACTGGTACAAGGGGAATAACTCCATTTCTTGTATTGGTTCAAACATTCTTTTAATTTCCTGAAATAAAATAGCGGGGACTACTGGCGACATATAAAATATATAGATACAACACTTTTTATTCCATACAGTAATTAATTTATTAAAATCGTTAAAATTTGTAGTCGCTGTTCGAGGAGATCATTCCATGCATTGAAAATTTAAAACTATTTATACCATGCCGCTCTCTTCCATTCTCATGGCATCAGATTGTATATCCCCTATCCCCTGCGCATGGCTCTCGCCCAATCACTAGCCTCCGTTACTAAATGAAGCGAACTTGTTGCGATTACCGAATGGGGCCGATGATTTCCGAAAAGTTCAGCATAACTTCGGCGAGCCAATCAACATCAGCGGTGTATATCGACGAGAACGAACAGCGGCAAATCTTTGAGAGGCGTCCTGTTTAAAAAAACCGAACTGGTATTTGTGATCTGTCAGTTAACTTCAGTCATGAACGAGCAAGTAAATGTACTTCGAGCCCTGGGATTGACTGTCACATATCTTGTACCTGGCGATTGCGACAGAGTAAAACTACAGGAGGGACCTTGTTCATTTGTATTCTCAAGCCTCGAATTACTGTTAAACCAGGAAGAGAACCGCGATTTGCTAATTAAACGCGGGAAAACCACAGCGGCTATTGTCGCCGACGAGGCTCATGCGGTGATTCGATGGTAACTTTATAAACAGGTAAATTATATTAATAAAATAATAATAATAAATTATAATATAAATTTTAAATATAATACTGAAAATTGTGATAATACTGTTATTGTCATTTTTTAATTCAAAGCCAATTTATTTGATAAACATTTTTTAGTTTGAGCAAATTTAAATAAGTTAGTTTGATAAAAAATTGCCATTTGAAAAAAAACTGAATTAATTATTAAATTAAGCCACGGTTGCTAAACTGAAATCCGTTATTTTCAGACAAAATTTTAATATTATTTATGGTTATAACCAGGGAAACACATTTAACTGCAGATATCTTATTATTTAATATTTAGTACTGTGAGGAAATTAGGCCAATGATGTGTTCCGATGCACATTTCTCGTCCACCTCATTCACTGATTGTTTTTATTACTTAATTGTTGCACATAAATACATAATAATATATACCTCGCTGTAGTTCAGATGAGTAATTTTGGCCGAGTAATTTTTCAATATTATATTTTGTGTTGACGTTGATTTGTGTTGTGTTACCCTCCCTCACTGAGTTCAAGACCGGCGACATGAGACACAGATATCATTCGATACACATGTCCATAATATAATTTTCGCACGCTTGTTGATTGTCTGGTCACGTCTACCACATGTTTGGTCCTTTTTCCAGGGTCATTATCAATTAATGCTTACAATAGCTCTCAGAGTGAATCGGAATGCTAGCCCGTCAAATGTTGTTTACAATATGACCGCCCGTCTTCACGCGGTGATCAGCTGTGAGGACGTAGTCAGCCGGAAAATATAACACGCTCTCTTATTGGCTCAGCGGAAAAGACGCAATGCGGCTGCGCGCCAGGCATTTGTATAGGGGTGAAGTCAGAGCCTTGTTTACCGACGGTTTGGAGGTTACAAACTCTGACGTTGGGAGAATGCTCTCTTCGGACTCTACGAACATCGTGCACAATTTGGAGTACCTTGTTATGGATTACCTTCTTATTTAAGTTACGATACATATTCAGAACATTTAAATTTCCGAAAGTCTCCAGGGTCATCAGTCTTAGACGCCTGAGATGCAAGGAAGTGATGTTATTTCTGTAGTAGACCTTCGTATGAACTCGTGTAATCATGATAGACAAATTTGAATGCACTAGAGTGAATTTGTTCTGTCTTCGTCTTATATCCGACATTACAAAGTGCCATACTGAGGGCAAAAGTTGAAGTGGGACATAAATAAATGCATGATAAATAAATTTTCTTTTTAAGAGATGAATGTTGACCTATACGTTTCAGTACTTTGGTTTTTTTGGAAGTTTTCTGACACGTTATATGGCGGCCATAAGTTGAAAAAATACTCCGCTTCTATCCCAATTAAGCTGACATGTTCTTCACATTTGATGTGAACAACCCAGATGTTAAAGGTAAGCCTTTCTTCACATGTGCGTGTAGTAATCGCCAGTGCCTGAAATCGTGAGGACCTGCATATAATTGTTGGTATACCACTCAACCAATGCCTTATCCTCTGCCTCCAAGGTATACCTCAACCCTATCTGGCCTGGGCGATTTGAGGTGTACCGCAGGGGGTATTTTTCGATTTTTTTACTCCAGCGTTTTCAAGCAAAAACTGAACGATAAATTAGTAAATACTAATCTGATATGAAATAAAATATGTTTTACCCACTTTTCTATGCAGGAAAGCACAATTTTTAAAGAAATCTGACGAAAAATATCACTTTTTTGGTACCCCACATGGCCGCCATTTACACATGATCAGCTGGTCATGGAATTAGGCTCAAAATGACCCCAATATGATAAGTTACAAGTTCCAAAGTCACGGAGTATCAGCTCTCAATTTTTTGACGTTCCGGAGATCGGAGCAAAAAACCAACAGGGGGAGAGGGCGGAAAGTGACCCCCCCCACCCGCCCCACAGGCTAGGTTGGGTTAACCCTATCTGCTCTGGGGGTGGCGCATTATACCAAAGTTTCTCCCCTATAAAGCTGACCCTCTGCGACTTTTAATTTATCATATTGGGGTAATTTTGACCCTATTTGTATAACCCCCGAGTAGAGGATCATGGGTAAATTCAAGATCGCGGTCATGTGGGGTACCAGAAAAGTTTTCATTTTTCTTCAAAATTCCAGCTTGTCTTCGAGCAACACTTGGCAAAATCTATTTTATTTCACATCAGAATATTATTTTCTAATTTATCATGCAATTTTTGCAAATAATAAATTTGGAAAATCTGACCGAAAAATCGGCCAAAAAATGCATGTTTTGAAGATGACGCCACTGTGACGTGATCGTATTTGGTACATTTCAGTGTAGAGTTTGACTCAAGGGTATAGTGTGGGAAGTTTCAGCCCCCTAGCTCAAGAGATAAGAAAAATATTTAGGCGGGGGGGGTCCTAAATGACAGATCTGAAATTATAGCTCAAAGTGTTGTCTGCATAATTAAAAGGACTAGTCATTTTTAACAATATAAAGTACATCACTTAAACATTTGTTCAACAGCAGTTGTCCTAACCGTTAATTATCTCCTATTTGTACACACTGCATTCTGTTTTGTAAATAGCTGTCTAATAAATCGACAATATCATCCTCCACTCCATATGCTTGCAGCGTTTCAGTCATTAGATTCAAACAATCAAATGCTTTTGATAGATCCATTAGTTTTGCCCCGATATACTTGTTCGCATCCAGTGGACGTTTCCATTCCTCTGTTAGTGCTACGAGTGTAGATTGGCAACTGTAGCCGGATCTGAAAGTTGATAGATATGGATGGAGTATGTTGCTAAAGTATCTCGGCAGTTCATCACACATGACTCGCTCGACAAATTTCGATGCAACTGCCTATATTCATTCTTATCTGAGGAATCATTTTTCTTAAACACATGTCTAATAATCGTCAGTTTGAGCTGATTTGGAAAAGTATTTTTCTAAGCAGCTCATTTAGATTTGTGATCGAAGATCGAAGATGACAGCTTCTAAGATGTCGCAGTGACTTCATATTTCAAAAATGCATTGTATTGGTCCATTTTTAAGTCAGATTTGTCTTTTTATTTTGTTATACTTTATCCGATTATTTGGCCACTTTTATGGGTAAAAGGGCATGAGAACTAAGAAATACAACGAAAAACAACTTCGCAATCACACGTTCATGGCGAACATTTTAAAAACATCAAGGGATTCTCTCTTAGATGGGGTATGCAAATCGGTTGAAAATGAACCGAATGCGATAGTCGACGAAAGAGATAGTTAGAAAATTTGGTGGACGGGAGAGGAGGGGCGTTCTGGTCGTTCACGCGACAAATTATAACCACCCCATTGTGGTATACAGGCCAGAGTCGGACGGTTCGATTGAAGGGAGGCCGTTAAAAACCCTCAATTCA
>JAVTVY010047141.1:0-24717 GCA_036873755.1 Hanleya hanleyi | reverse complement strand
TGACCAAAAAATAACTAAAACCAAACCTCATCCTACACAGTAGGACTGAGGTATATCCGCATAGGGAATTCCCCAATCTTTAGAAGTCGGTGGGAAGAACGAATTTGTATATCCAAAGATACTTTATTCGGACGTAAACGTTGGAGATATGCAGGTGCCTCACATTTTAATATTTTATAGAATAAAATAAGACGGTGCATCTTTCTACTTTGAGAAAGTGTTTCCCAGCCTAATTCATTTAACAATTTTAGATACGAAGTTCTTCGCATGGCACTAGTACATATAACTGCAGCCTGTCTTTGTATTTTTTCTGAAAACACAGAATAGTCAACGTGCAGCCGTCAAATACAACATCACTATAATCAAGGAGAGGACGGACTGTACTCTTGTATAAGCAATCCACACATTTTCTTTCAATGATGTGTTTCGTTCTAGACATGACATTGAGTTTTTTTTGGGATTCGAGCAGATGGAATCAATATGTTCATCCCGTTTCATGTTTTCTTGGAGAATTATTCCTACGTGCTTATGAGCGGTAACGCGTTTAATTTCTACATTATCGAGATATAATTGAGGGTATGTTGGGTTATGCTTCAAGGATATATACAAGAATTCTGTCTTCAGTGCATTGGACGTTACAAGCTACTGAGCTGCCCATCTGGATAGGTAATCAAGGTCGTTATTTATTCTAATTTCTGCAATTTGTATATCAAGTACAGTTTCGAGGAGGGATGTATCGTCAGCGAATAAATTTATATTTGATTGAATGTCATCTTTGATGTCATTTACATATATGAGAAATAGCAACGGCCCAAGCACCGAACCCCGAGAAACAACACCATTGATTTGATTAACTTTGGATTCAGCACCATTTTGGATAACTTTAGTTCTTCTATTTTCTAGGTAGCTTTTTATCTGTATATGTCCTTCAGTTACTACGACCCATTTGGATCACTATTGGTCCATCGCAACCCCAAAACGTCCATTCCCATACATTTTTTCTACCGCGCATGCTCAGATAGACGTTATTCCCACGTCACGCCCACCCAGTCGGATGCCCCCTCACGAGTGCTTCACACTGATGCCTCACCTCGACCTAATCGGTCCACGGCCACCAATGGCCACCTCCATCTACCTGCCTAATGTGCATGCGCACAGTCAGTTACTTTTTCAAAAAAATTCAACGCATGGTCTCGAGACCCCTCCCATCGTGTTCACCATCGCGAGGCGAAGAAAACAAGAAGCCACACCCCATATTAAAGTCCAGAAGGGGAAAAATGACCACCCCTATCCCATACATGCATTCCCCGTATAGATTAACATGCAAATGTTCGACTTCCCATGTATTCATGTATTTTTTGTGCCAATGCGGTTTCAGGGATTTCAATTCTCTCGCGGTATGGCTATGTGGAGAAACTGAGGGTACCTCACTTGCAATTTATTCTGGGAATGTAGCTGGCGATTTTGTCGAGAACCATGTTTGAGAATTACGTGCGTTACATATTGACCCCTAAGAGCATTTGCCGACGTATTGACACCAGGGGGCGCTGTTGACCTACTTGTAACGGCACTTCCGGTTCCGGTCACGTGACCGGAAGTGACTTTTGATCCCTGCGCACTATTATTAAATCCGGTATTGTGCGCATGCGCAGGGGTCAAAGGTCACTTCCGGAACCGGAAGTGACGTCACAAGTAGGTCAACAGCGCCCCCTGGTGTCAATCCGCGGGCAAATGTGCTTCTATTACTACTGTCTAGCCAAAGCGAGCGTACACGACTCCGTCGAAAAAGCCTTACCAAATCACTTTCAACAGATATTAAAGAATTTATTAATCTCTGTTAGGTAAACACCAACACGTTAGATAGCAAACTGTTTACTCTCTGTTGAATGTGATGTGGTAAACACCACAACCTTAGATCGTAAGTTCTTTAATTTATGTTGAAGGCGTTTTGGTAAACACCACAACGTAAGATCGCAAATACATATATATACTCTTCGTAATGCTCATTTAATCGAAATTTCGTTCTTGGCTCATAGACTATAATTTTTATCAATGTATATTTACGTTCATTAAGTTAGACCGCGGTTCGCAGTTCGTTATTCGGGACCAGTCAGTCAGCGACTCATAACAGCGCCCCTAGCAGCGCCCCCTGGCGTCAGATTTGGGATATGAATATGCAAAGATATTGACATTCTCTCTTGCTATACAGAGTTTGGAGTTCAAAGTGCTCATAATAAAAAAAATTCAGATTTCCATATCTGAGGAAATAATTGCTGGTCTCCTCGAATAATGAACTGCGAAGTGCGAACCGCGGTCTAACTTTATGAACGTGTATATTTTGCAGATTTGTGTGACAACGAAAATGACAACGGACGGTCCGCATATTACCTATAATCTGGGCTGTTTGTCTAAAGAGGTAAGAAAGTAGAATACGACAGTAGTCTAGATAAAGCCTGTATAAAATAGACTGAAACGTCTGTTTAATCCTATCTGCTCTGGGGCGAAGTGGACCCCCCAGGTTGGGACAGACCTCCAAATCGCCCAGATAAGGTTAATCCCATCCGAAGGACGGACTCAACATCGTTCAACATCGTGAGGTCAGACTTTCTGGCGTACTAAGAGCCGAAGTCAGTTGATGCTCTCATTTGCGTGAGAGTGTACGTGATACAATCGGCTGGAGCGCTATTCCGGTGTAACCTGGCAACTGGTGTTGTTGACGTCCTGCGTTCGACTCCTGCCAGATCATGCACGTTGTCATATGCAAGATACATGTAAATCTGCGTTATGAAGAAGTTGGGTCATTTTATTAATTCCGGTATCATCTCATGTAGGATAAGCTATCTTTTATATGATAAGGTATACACAGCCAAATTTTAAACTTCATTGGAATATGTTCTTAGGTATAGAGTAAGTTCTCAGACGTACTTTGTCAGAACCATGGCGACCTGCATTCATATCTCACATATATACTAGATTCTGTGAAAATCTGACTAGTCAGTCATCATTGAATTATTTTGTCTTTACAGATTTGTGGGTTCCTGTCGACAAATTTGATTGGTAAGCGGGGAATCAGTAACAGAGGAAAACGATCGTCCGCCCTTTGCCAACAATGTTGTTCAACAGACACGTGCAACATCGATATTTGTTCCGACGGACAGGTAATCACGTGGGAGGACAACTAAGAAGACAATGATCATTTCAGGCCTAGCGAACTCCTCCACGCACGCACCTCAGTTCCTTGTCCACCCATCTATTTCTGTGTGCTCTTGGTCAATTCCGTGCGCATGGACCAGAAATCCTGGCGCTCGTCCCATCATCTTCTTTCGCTCGTGATGTATTCTACGGTCGCGGACAAAGTTCCGTGGACTCCCACCGAAGTCATTTCAGCCTTTACACCGAGCGATCATGAACATTTCTCTCCAAGCAATGGTCCCAAACCCTGATGACGTATTATATCTCTCCCAATCACGTGATTGGAATCGGAATTTTTCGACAAATATCGATTTTAATACATATGATGTCACTTCCGGCGGTGTGCTGCTCGGGTGGAAATCCTGTCCAAAAATCTGACTGATGGCTCGGGTATTCTTAGGCCAGTGAGTGGCTGCCCCTCTTACTTGACGTGTATTCACATTAGAGCCGAAAGTTTAATCACATTTATATACGTGAAGAAAAGATATGGTAACGCAGTATGCAATATTTATAAAGAATACTCGAAGATCTATAAGACAAGATAAATTTAAATGCCAAAAGACAGAAAATCAACACATCTGTAACAAAACTAGAGTTACAGAACCAATTTCTCAAAAAGTGGATCGCGAATACATCTGCTCGTGTCATAATGTAACTATAAACTTCCTCGTACTTCGAGATATCATACAGTAAAATTGTGCAATGCTGTTTCCTAGGTACAGTTTCTTTTCCATGTAGTCCGTATTCTGGTTGAATGGCAACATTATTGTACCTGTTATAACCTTTACATGTTGCATTGCAACCTATGCGCCTGTTCCGTTCACAATTCTCATTGCATCCTATTCCATTATCATTTCACATTGCCCCTAATACCCTTTTCGATTTTCATTGCTCCCTAAACCTTGCTCCTTGCACACTGGTCGTTTGACCTTGACATTTGACTTTTTTTGTTGATTACAGCACTTGCCGTGAATATTTCAATTACGGTGATTGTGTCATTTCGGTGACTTCATTTCTCGCTTCACATTCCACATGTGGGGCCGGATGATCATTTTCACACTACTGTTTTGGACAGATATGTAAGAGATGGGGAAAGCTGACGATGTCTGGCGACTACAAAGCAAGCATATGACTCCAACGGAAAGCTCAGACTCTAGAATACGGAGGATTCTAGGACGTAGCCTCAGTATCTCAGTCGCATTTTTAATGCAGATGTTCATGTGGAAACTATGAGGTAACCACACGATCCCTATCACCGTCTTAAGCGGATAAGATACGCTAGCTCGGGAGCTGTGATGACAGATCAGTTCAAGTAAGTAACTCATCTGATGTTAATGGATGATCATCGAGGTCATTTGGAGGACGTCACCATGGGGTAAACATGGTCTATACGAGAATACCCAGAAAAACTAACCTATAATGCCCGACGTCGTACGGCTTAAATTTCTCATCAAACAATAAAGCTACATTGTCAAATGGCATATACAGAGGGAGGACCAGCAGATCCTGCCACATACAGGTAATAAATGGAAGAGATATGTAAGAGATGGGTAAACTTGACGAGGTCTGGCTACTAAAACGATCATATCACTTAACAGGAAAGCGATGTCATCGTCAGATCTGACGTAATCGCATACATGCCCGCACCCTGTAGGGTGCGTTTTAAAGAAAATGTTGCCATTCAAGAGAACACAGACAACTTGAAAATGAACCTGCACTGGAAATAGTATCGCCCATTTCTCGAAATGCAAGGTATACTGTGATGGACGAAACGTATAGCAATACCTATCAAGTTTCATAAAACTATATGCCTACATATTAGCCATCATTCCAAAAGAAAAATGGGAGATATTCGAATTTCAATTTAACCGCTCGTAGGAAATACGCACGTCTGCTGCAGCCGAGGTAACCCAATATCCAGAAATGTCAACTGTTTCGAATTTTCATTTTGTTTTTACTTTGCTTTCCAAGGTTACCTCTCCACCAGTAAAGCCAACCGACTTGACCTCCACAGATACTTCACCCTCTCCGACTCCCACGATACAGGGTAAGTAGATACAGATTGAGGGATAGTGGGGTCTGCGTTCTCAGTGATTTTTTTTTCGACCATGGTATTATACAAACATAAAATTCGGTCGCATTGTAAGGCTGTTTTGTGACGCTGGGGCCGCAGGTTACGTGCGGGTTACGGGATGATCCCGTGATTTCTGGGTCACAGCGCAGCATCCGGGGTACAGCGAAGCATCCGGTATACAGCGCAACATCCGGGTCGAAGCCTACATCCTTCACCTGCACGTCCGTGAGGCGCATTATGGGATTGGGCATGAAAATCTTGCACTATCGCGCATATAATCCGGAAAAATACAAATTACATGAACAAAATAGAATGTTTTTTGTGGAGCAAGGTATAGCAGATACGGCGGAACAGGAGGGGCCGGGGGCCATGCCCCCCCCCCCAATATTTTCAGCAAAAACAAAAACAAAAAAAAAACAAAAAAACAAGAAAAAAAGACAGAAACAGATAGAAAAAAAGGATAAAGCGAAAAACCTATATCCGTATTGAATGCAGATTTTACTTTTCAATAAGCATGAGGGCCACCCTTTCTCATTCCGTAATCCCAATAAAGTCCTGGTTCGTCTGTCAAATCCAAGCCATGACGGATACTTGTACACTACAACGAATATCAGCCATGTCAACAGGAAATATTAGTGAGCTTATGATCTCTCCGAAGATGCCCATATTTGAACGAATGACGTGCCAGTCAATGTCTCCATCTGGTTGCTTTGAAGTCATATGTTTATAGGCTATCCAAGATTTTTTTAAATTTACGATACGCCCTCATGTTGTTTTCTCTCTGACTTCAAAGAGTTTGTCCTTCAGCTTCTTCTCTACTTAGGAAGCTTCTTGAAATAAGAACATGAGTTCCTTGATAAGAATGGCATATGCCGGTTAGGCAAATCGGATACACCATGCCCAGTGTGGTGTTCTGATCTGGATGGATTAGAGTTTCAATTGGAATGGCAAGCCATTCCCCTCTTGTTATGGCATATCCATCCTTTGTCTGCCCAGTTCCAAAAAGTATGCCATGGAGTTCCCAGGAGTTCCAACTCGGCGCAGCATGCCTCTGTGTTTGGAATGCCTTATGTCAGTTCCTATATAGCATGCCTCAATTTCAAGAAGCTTCCTTAAACTGAGGTTTAATCTAATTAAACTGAGATTCCACGAAGTTAGCGTATTGCCCCAAAACACCCTCCGTTCATTGGTTGATACTTTAAACGGACAGTTTCAGTAATAACTGTACGGCCCTAATCTGCGTTCAAGGCTGGTATGGAGATAGGAGTACCGGTATACAGAACTGTATCATGGAGGATGGTTCATTCACACTCATAAGTTGACCTGTGTTCGGCTCCCAACAAGCATGACAAGTAGAAAACATCTGTGTTGTTGACTCGATTAAAGCTTGATGAATATTTTGATTGAAATGATATATATTTAACATTTAATTTATTTCTACTTCCGAACATTCTCATTTTATTGACGGGGAATATTAAAAAAAAAAAAAAAAATGAGAAACAACAAAACAGGCAAAATATACAGAGATTACACATGTGAAGATTTCTTGTCTTATTACTCGGAAATACGCTAGAACGTGTCTCCGGCCATCCAAGACCAGTAGTGTATATTACCCGATCTGAGCAACATTTCACCCGGATGTAGAGGTCATTTGCGGAGGAAACGGGGAGGTGACAGCCAATCAGAAGCGAGTAAAATTTGACCTCAGAAATTTGCATATGACGTCACTGGCGGTGTTCTGTGGGTCCAAGATGGCGGCGTTCTGTGGGTCCAAGATGGCGGCGTTCTGTGGGTCCAAGATGGCGGCCTGCCGCCATTGTATCCCACATGCATTGTCCGATGGGGTCGAGTGAGGTATCAAAGTGAAGCTTATGTGAGGGGGCATCTGATGGGCTGGGTGTGGGGTTGAAATATCGGCATTCTGCGCATGCGCGGTGGCCCAAGGGTATGAAAATAAACGTTTTGAGAGCTAGGGGAGTCCCTAATGGGCCGATGGAGTTGAATGAGGTATCAAAGTGAAGCATTCGTGAAGGGGCATCAGATGGGCTGGGTGGGTGCATGTAAAATTTTTCCTGAAAAAAACCGGAACACGGACTTTATCGAAAAATCCGGGAAAATGCCTATATGGGGTATGGGGGGTATATAGGTCGCCGGGCTTAACGGGGCTTGCCTATCAATAGAGTTATCTCCCCCTAGTTCCAGGGTGGGTGTATGTAAAAATTTTCCTGAAAAAATACGGAACACGGTCTTTATTCTAAATTACGGGAAAATGCCTATATGGGGTATGGGGGGTATAGGACCAATGTTTGTCCCCCTGGGAAAGCTACTTCTATACATTTGCGGTAGGGTTGTTTGGATTTGTTTTCACGTCTCGTCATTTAGAACACGATAGGAAGTGTCCCGGAGCGAATCGGTGAAATTTTTGAAAAAGTACGATATAGCCCCATATAGTCCCATACTGGGGGGTATAGGACCAATGTTTGTCCACCTGGGAAACCTACTTCTATACATTTGCGGTAGGGTTGTTTGGATTTATTTTTCACGTCTCGTCATTTAGAACACGATAGAAAGTGTCCCGGAGCGAAACGGTGAAATTTTTGAAAAAGTCACCGAGGCCTGGGTAGGCCCATAGGCCTATACTGCATGGCTATGGGTGTATAGGGCCATACGGGGTGGACGTATTGGGGTCTAGGTGGGCCACTAAAGGTCCGATGGGGTCGAGTGAGGGTTGAAATATCGTCACTCTGCGCATGCGCAGTGGACAAAGGGGTATGGAAATAGACGTTTTTGGGGTCTAGGTGGGCTCCTCATGGGCCGATGGGATCGAGTGAGGTATCCATGTGAAGCCTAGGTGAGGGAGTTAGACTAGGGTGTCGTTTCCATTCTGCTGCGCAGGTCACGTGGGTTGTGACGTCACTTCCGGTTGGGGTGAATGGGGCGTGACCTTTGGACATGTCTAGACTTGTCTGTGTCTGTCATGTACTGGTTTTTTTTCCCACAATGGCGTTCACCTTCGGACGTGGTTTGGTGGTTCTGCGCAAGTGTGTGACGTCACTTCCGGTTTTCACTAAAACCTGTTGTCCATCCACATGCAGGGCCACAAAATTGATGCCGAACTGTTTAAAGTCAAACGGGGTCTCTGGGTAGGCTCCACTGAAACTGGTATTTTCCACACAGGCCAGGATCAATCGCTTGGGTAGTTCCCCCAGGAACAGGTTTTCTTTGTTGGCGCTCATATTTCCAGCAGACACAGAGAACACTTTGGTTTGTACACGTCGGATAGGGTACTGGGCTGGTTTTGTTTCCAAGGCTTTCATGTGTCCCAATTGAACGGCTGGATTCGGTTTCACTTTTCGGACATACAGCACTGCGTCTTCGATGACAATCTTATAGTCAGCTGCATGCCCCTCTACGTTAGTGGCCATCAAGGCGAAGGTCGGAGGCGCCCGTATCAGTCGGATTTTGATGGGGATCTTGTTCAAGAGGTATCGGTCTTGCATGAACATGTCTGCGTGCAGTCGACCCATCATATCCACCGCGACTCCGTTCGCGGCCAAAGCCTTCCGTTTGCTATATCCCGTATTGTCGTTCTCTGCGCCCATGTGCTCGGCTTTGTCCTGGTAGAATAAAGCGGCTGTCAGTTGAGATTTTTTAGCCTCTCGCCCATGCGACAACAGCGTCTCGATGTAGGCTCGATAGGCGTACGTGTTGGTCGAGTCACTGATGAGTTTGTCGCTGAGAAATATATCCACCTGTTGAAACATCGAGTGCAGCCAGAGATTCGTCGGGCCCACCGTTGCTTGGTCGGCGATTCTGGTGCCATCTCCATTGATGATCTTGGCTTTCACATACAAGTATGTATGGGCTAAATCCACATAGGCCGTATCCGCATTACTGATGGTGAACTCGATTGGCCCTGTTACGTTGATGCTGGACAGCGGGAGATGCTCCACCCATAATCCTTGTTCGGCACTGGTCTGTGTGGGCGGGACGGTCCACAAATCAAATTCACTGTTGGTGGAGGGGCAGGACTCGGCGTGGATCAAGGACATGTTTAAGAAAAGATATCCCGGGTCTTCGATGTGCGTCGTCGCTGGGTCGGTCGTCGACTGGTGCGTGGTCTCGGTGGTGCGGCTCTTCTATTCCCTACGGTGCGTTGTGCTTTGGCCACCAAGACGCCTCCCGCTTCTTTGGCCCGCCGTTTCAAGGCTTCTTTGGGTGCCGTACCCCCCAAGACATCACCGGCCACTTGCAGTCCACTGCGCACCGCTTGTTTGCCGATTGCTTTCACCCCACGCGTCACCAAGGGCAGGAACGTTTTGACGATGCTTCCGATTATGTTCCCCAGTCCATGTCCACGTTGCATGCGTGCACCACTAAAAACCGGAAAGCCACCCCCGGCCTGTTGGGCATAATAGTCCATATAGCTGCGTGCATCGCACTCGTAAGGCACCTTCATTATACAAAGTGGGGAGCACGTGCTTGTCGAAAATGAAGTGTCAGCACCACTTTCCCGCGTTCGAATGCCACCGGTCGTTCCGTGTCATCTCTTATATCCACCGCGATCGTGTTGATGTCGGTTTGTCGTACGGGCAGGTAGAGCATGTGGGTGAAACTGTGGGTGACTTGATCTCCATACGTCTTTTTAATGGGGACCACCCGTAACAGAGGTGTGTTGATATCGCCCACGATGTGGCTGTCCACCACGTCCGAGTAGACGTAGAGTCCGTACATACCCGACTTCATATCCATCGGGATCTCGCCTTGGTGGGCGGTGGGACCCACGAACGTCCGTAGATCGAAACCCAGCATTTGCTGTAGGATAGGACTCAGTACGACACTCGCATTGGCGGTGACGATAAGCTCTGCCTTGTCGTTGTGTGCGTTGTAATCGAAGTTCACGTGATTCTTGAAGGGATAGCCTTTGATGGGTTTTGAAGTATTCGTGACCTCCCGTAGAGCCTTATAATGCAACAGTCTTGACAGCCCACCCATGAACTCCTTGGGGGTATCGTTTTGGGCTTCGGGGAGGGTGAGTCGGGTGTCTTTTCCTTCGTAGGTCACCTCGTACCACACTTCATTGGCTCGCACGTTGTACCACGAGTAAGGGTATTGGATATCCACGAGGCCACATTCCCATCGTCCAGGTAAATGCAACGGTTGCGGTAACTGGGTCACGTACGTGTTGTCAGGAAACACATCCAGCGAACTGTTACTGGGTAGGGTGAGGTAAAACATGACGACTGAGCTGTCCTGCTGCTGCTGTTGGTTTTAATAGGTGTTCCAGGCCTTGGGCGGGTGTGTCCGGCGTCGTGTTCGTCGCGTTGACTTGCTACGTGTCACGGCTCTGGAGATGTGGGGTGTCCTGATCAAGGGTGTTTTTTTAAAGGTTTGAAAAGAAGGTGCCCGTTGTGGTGGTGGTGTTTTGGGGGGTGACTCCGGTTCCCAGTCGGCTTCCCAAGAAGGTAGTGGGCCACTCGGCGATTGCTGGGTTCGCTGCATAAAGGCCCAGCGGTGGGGGTTCCCCACCAATTCCTGTGGTATATGCATGTCTTTCAATCCTTGAGCAAAGACCTCCCATCCTCGAGGATCGGTGTGCGATCTGCGTTTACGCATCAGGTCATTCACTAAATCCGTCATGTGGGTGCCGGGGACCACCTGATTCTGTACCAGTAGTTCGCCTTTATCATTCCAAGTCATGTTAGGATTCTGTTTCATCCGTTGTAATACCAGGCCAGCTTGTTTCTTGAACGATGCAGGTACACTCTTCAGCACTTCGTCTTCCACCCACTGTGGGGCTGTGGTTGGTACCCCTGGTAATGGCGGCTGTTGGAGCGGTGCTGAGGTCGGCGGTGTGTCACGTGGTGGTGGTGGTGGTGGTGGTGGTGGGGTAGACAGGGTTTTGTATTGGTCCATGAACGTCATGTACCGTTGAAGCGTCTCATTGTACCGTTGTACTTTCTCACTGTCGCTTAACCCCGGTCTCTGTAAGATCTGTTGCATCTCTCCATCGAGGGTGTTTATGGTCTTCACCGTAGGTGGGCACAGGGTAGGGTGATTGGAGGTTTTGAAGCAACCGAGGTTCGACGAGGACCATTTTTTTCGTGTGGTTCATTGTCGGCCGAAGAGTCCACCCAATACTGGACCCAACACGGAAGCGGCCAACGGTGCTAAGATGGCCCCGAGAAAGCCGCCTTTCTGTAACACCTTTTTCTTTTGTGTTTGAGGGACCCGCTTCTGGACTAAGGTTCGGAGACCTGTCTTATGCTTGGCCAAGTTGGTCTTCTGAGCAGGAGTCAGTGGTACGTTGCCTTTTAACAGGTTGTACCCGATCTCGCACAGACGGCGTACAAGGTCAGGGTCCGCACCGCGTACAATGGTTCGGCCTAACTCGGGTGGGGCCGTCTTCAATACACGGAGCGTCGGGGCGTGCTTCCGTACTCGCGCAGACATCATGTACAACTAATGCTAGAACCCACAACTCTGCTCTTTTTATCTACTTCAGAGAACAGAGACAAAGTCAACCATGCTGTGGTATTCATTCTTTTCATTATCCCCATCATCAAACACACAGACCCCAGCTGGGGGAGCCACTGTGGGTGTGTTTACATTATTTTTGCATGTACACGTGGTGGGCCTCTCCGGGAAAGATGCCGGTCCGTAGTCGAAGATGTTCGGGGGTGGCTTGCTTGAGGTCGAAGAGCATATGCCCGTGCTGAGGGATTGTCGCATCTTTGAAGGCTTCCAACGCAAACGGTGTGCGACCGGGATACATCTGTCTCGCCAGGTGCAGCAGTTGAGTGGTATCTCTCGGGTTTTTGAAGACCACCAGGTAGTGGGCACTTAAGCTGATGTTCCGATGTTCTTTGTTTTTACTGAACAGATTCTGCACAATGTAGATGATCCTGAGCCGTCGATGATGGCTGCCTTTGGTAAGGAGTTGGGTGACCCGACTGTCCGTCTCCGCCATGAGATCATCCAGAACCACCAAGGTGTCGGGTTCCAAATCGGCCAGGTTGGGTAGGCCTTCCACGAACGTGATATGGGGCATTGCTGCATACGCTGCCTGCCATTCTCCGTAACACCACACGACTCGGGCAATGGGTGGGGTGATCATGCTGTCGGCGTGTTGAAGGAGCTTCCTGACGAAGTGCGTTTTGCCGGAACCCGTCGGTACTGCGATGACGCAAGTGAAGGGATGCTGCCACCGAGGGTCCATGGTTGGAGGTGTATCCGTTGTCGTGGTAACCCGCTCTTGTAAATTTCGTACGAGTGAACTGGAGTGGTGGGTACAACGTCGGTCGTCGTTGTCTGTTCACTGCGAAGGATGATGATGGTGGTGGGTACAACGTCGGTCGTCGTTGTCGGTTCACTGTGAGGGATGAAATCCGGTGGGTTTTCAGACGTAGTGGATGTACTTGGTGTAGGTGTGGAGCTTGGTGTGGAGCTCGTTGTGGCTTGTACACGGGGTTTGGTGGTGGTGACTGGGCTCGATACGGGGTTGACTGGTGCTCTCTGTAGACCGGTTTCACTGATGGCTGGTGTTCTCAGTTGGTTAAGTAGCGCGCTGACATAGGCTACGTCGTAAAATACACCTCCGTACAACACACTCAGCAGGGTTAGCAGTATCACCACAAAGCCCACTTGCGCTTTGCGCGTTTTGGGAGACGCTGTGTTCAGAGGCAGCTGCTGTTTGTCCATAGCACTGTGGTCGAACGTGGAATGAAGGATGACGGCAGTGGTGTCTCGCTTTATAGTCGTTTCACCTGGTTGGCAGCGACCCAGGAATTGAAGGAACTGGGCCAGCCTTGCCATTTGACGAAATGAAACAGTTTGCCACGTCGACGTTCCGTTTTCAAAATCTGCTCCACCGTGTAGTAGTCTTGCTGTGTTTTTACGACAGGCTGTAATTCCATCTCGTAAAACGTCCCTAGCAACGGTTCCCCTTGAAGATCTTCCAGTTCATAGACTCGCCGCTCTCGGGGTAGGCGCCGTTTAATGAGGAAGTGCTCATCGCTCCAGTTGGGCAAGTAACTTTTCTCGAACTTGCCCTTGACTTTACTGATCCGTACAGGGTCACCGACCTTGTACACCGCCTTCGGCGTTCGCTGCGATTGCCTGGGGTACAAGACACGCCGGACTTGGGCTTCATTGCGTTGGGTCACGGTAATGGGGGCTCTCTCTATACTCCGATGATAGGCTCGATTGTAACCCTCACAAGTTTCGGGAGAACATCGATGTACCGCCTTGTATTCTTATAGGTGAAATATTTATACATGCGGCCTTTGAATGTCCTGTTGAACCTTTCCACCACGGAAGCCTTGGTCTCGTTGTACGTATGGAAGAAAACACCTTCTGGGCTTTCAGAAACTGTTGGAACGGTCTGTTGAGGAATTCCGTGCCTTCGTCGGTTTGCAAATACAAAGGTTTGCGCCCGGTCTTGAAGATGTCTTTGAACGCCGCTATGAGATTCGCCCCCGTTTTCGTCCGGATGGGTACCACCCACGCATACTTGGATAGGATATCGATGCACGTCAAGATATACCGATTCCCATCGTTGTGTTTGGCAAAGGCGCTCATATCGACCAAATCCGCTTGCCACTGGGCATCTATTCCTCCCACGATGACCCGGTTCCGTAGAAAATGGCGACGGACAGATCGATGTAAGGTATAGGTGTCTTGTTTTCTTAACCAATCTCGGACTTGGGCACGTTGTATCCCCTGGGGTTTGGCCGCTCGATAGAGAGCCGACAATGCACTATAGGCCGCCGGACTGTCGGGACTGTAGTATAAGTTATCCAACACCTTCTCCCAGCGCTTCATGGTGACAAATGATGATGGACCCTGGCTCTATCGTTTATTTATAACGGGTATATCTTGGGCCGGAGTTTCTTTCTGATTTTCTTCGTGGCTTCCACAGTGTCCATGGTCAATGACCAGTCCAACTCGTCTGATGACCGCTTGATAAGCACTTCATCCACATCTACCACGGCATCTTCCAATGCAGACCATAGATCAGGGTGAAGGGTAAAATGCACTGTACCCCCATCTAGCCGAGCCAATTGAGCAAAGAAAGGGCCGCGTCGGATGTACACATCGTGACACAAGTGGATGAGGTCGCCGTCCAGTTCACCAGACAACACCCGTTTGAATTTGGTCCAGCCCTCCCGGGACAGACGAATGTGGGCCGGGCACGGTTGTGTAGGGTCCGCATCACAGATGTCTCCCACCTCCTCCATGATATCGACCTTATCCGCATACACGTGCAGGAAAACCTCGGGGGTCAAGCTGAGATACGCCAGTATTATATGCTGCGTCATGGTCAGTACGTGAATGGTACCAGAGTTGACTGTCTCTCGTATTTATAGGGAGAACCCCGTGAGGTCAAAGGATCAGGTGGTCATATCACTGGGCTGACTGAGTCTAGCCGGGTAATCGATGGCATCGTCGTCGGGTTCATGGCTAGACAGTTGTTCATTGGGTTCTGCCGCCGATTCTCTCAGGGCACGAGCCCACTCCAACTCGTCTGATGACCGCTCGTCCGGTGTAAACAGCTGGTCCACGATAGGCACCACTTTCTCGAAGGCTATCCACAGATCGGGGTCTAGGGTGAAGCTTCGCGTAGGATCTTGGTAGCGGCCCAGGCGTGGGAAGAAGGGTCCACGGTATACGTAGATGGCATTGTCTATGTGGATGACGTGTCCATCGAGCTCGCCGCTCAACTCCCGTTTAAATTTGGTCCAGCCGTCAAGGTGTAGCGTAACCGTATTCGATACGGTCTCAGCGGGCGACCAGCAAACATCTCCACGGTCTTCCACGAGGGTGACTTTATCTTCATAGACGCGTAACCCCACCCGGGATGTAAGGGGAAGGATGGCTCGTAGGACGGGTGACATGCTTGCTCCAATGACGATCGGTGAATGACACACACTCTGTTTGACCCTCGTATTTATAGTCAGGTGCCACTGTCAATACCACAGCGCCAGGGTCAATAGGGCACAGACTATTGTGAGGCCAACCAGCCGGCGTTGGTTCCGGCGTGAGCGCTCGTGGTCCATAGCCCGAGAATCAAGTATGGCTGTCATAGTCCAGTAGTGGTGAGTGATGGCACACCTCTCCATCGAGTGCACTCTGTCGAGGACCGCTTCTGTGAACTCGTTCAGGATCTGGCGTCGCCCCTCGTTATCGTCGCCATCTGCAAACATGGACCGAACCACTGCTCGGTAACCCGTGAATGAATTCACCGCGGTGACATGCTGTAAAATGCGAGTGGCATAGGGCTGGATCTCCGTCATGGCTCTGCAACCGTAGAAATGAAGGTGTGGGATCCAGAGAGACGTGTTTTATAGACCAGGTCACACATGCGCGCCTAGATGTAGCTCTACGGGTGTAGTCCGTGATACGTACTATTCTGATGGGTTAGTCCAAAAAAGAGAACAACAACAACACAGATTACAGATCAATCCTTTTATTATGCGTGAACATCATAGGAATGCATGTACTGACCTGTCTGTGGGGGTTTCCCACAATGGCGTTCACCTTCGTGTCTTTTCGGGTACGTCCGTGTCTTTTCGGTAAAGCCCGTGTCTTTTCGGTAAAGTCCGTGTCTTTTCGGTAAAGTCCGTGTCTTTTCGGATCGGTGACGTCCGTGTCTATCATCCGGGCACTTCGCGTCTGCGCTTGCATCGGGGTATGTATGAGGGTCTTCATGCGCGTGCGCGCAATGCGGCTCAGTCGTACACCAGTACATCAGTCTTGATCCTCGACTTGGGGTAGAGTGTGCTAAAAATAGATTACCAGCTAGCGTGCTATAAAAGGGAAGCGGCCTTGCCATTTCATCAGACAATCTATCAACCACCAAGATGTTCACTTGCACAACTTGCCAGAAGCAGTTTACTCGTCTGGATAATTTACGACGCTACGAGGCCTCCACCCACAACGATGCACGGTATACTTGTATAACCTGCGCACGGTCATTTAATCGGGAGGATAAGTTACTGCGCCACGAACGTTCATTCCACGAGGGCGCGACGGAACAATGTAAGGACTGTGGTCAACTCTTCAAACGACGCAGTCAGTTGCTGCGACACCAACGGTTGATTCATGCCCCGGTACAGAGTCATACGCCTGACAACATCGAACATTTTCTGGGCGATTCCACCAAGATGTTCACTTGCACAACTTGTCAGAGGCAGTTTACTCGTCTAGATAATTTACGACGCCACGAAGCCTCCACCCACAACGATGCACGGTATACTTGTATAACCTGCGCAGGGTCATTTAATCGGGAGGATCAGTTACTGCGCCACGAACGTTCAATTCATGGGCGATGCAAGCGTCCATGCGAGGATTGTGGTCAACTCTTCAAACGCCGCAGTCAGTTAAGACGGCATCAGCGTTTGGTTCATGGTCCGTCTCTACGGTTTGAGCGACAACTTCTTACTGAAGAGGAGCCGCCGAAGGTCAAACCCAGTGAAGATAAGCCCAGGGAGACGAACGCCAATGGTGATGCGATGAAGGAGAGCCCGCCTATACCCACAGTTCAGAAGAGCCTGGGTATCCAGCCGGACCCCAGCGTTACGGTTTCGAGTCATACGCCTGACAACATCGAACATTTTCTGGGCGATCTCTTACAGGACAACCATCCAGTGAGTGACATCGATCAGCGCCATTGGTCCATGACACGGCACTGTTTCCACCCTCATGGCCCTATTCAAGATATTTACAATTTCCACTGACCAACCGCACCCGTCTACGCAGCTACGTGGAAGCCATCTTCAAAGATCAAACTACGGCCTTCAAATTGAATGTCGCTTTCGGGTACATCTTACGTCACAAAAAGACGGGCCAGTTACGGTATTATTATCCCGGCAATAATATCTATGTGTCTGACCAGCAGTTCACCGTCATTAACCGGAGGTCACTAGAGACGATGCTGGAGATACTGGACACCGTGGATGCCTTGAGATGGGCACATCGTCAACGCCCCAACATACAATGGGTGGTAGAGAGGGTAACCAATATCACGTTTTTCCTGACCAAGCTGACCGACCACCGCCATCGGTTGAATGCGTCACCCGCGCACTGATGAATACCATAACATGCCGCACATACTCTCTATGTCTACATGCTGATCGTCGAATTGAGCTCAGTAAACCCTTGTACCTAATGTGACGGTGCGTTAAATAATAAAACCTGGTGTTTGATATTTCAATTTGTTTTGCTGTGAACATACTAAACATACCCAGGGCGGCTCCCCCAGCCTGGGTATGATGTAACATTGGAGATAATAAAATATATAAACATTGCTGAACTTGTTGTTATTCACGACAACCGCTATCCGATTGTATAATACAGAATAAATAATGTAATTCCCTGTCTGCGCATGCGCAGAATGGTGATAACGCTCGAGCCGCTAGTCCAGTCAGATGCCCCCTCACCTAAGCTTCACATGGATACCTCACTCGACCCAATCGGCCCATTAGAAACCCCGCTCGATCCCAAAACTTCTATTTCCATACACTTTTCCCACAATTCCCTGTCTGCGCATGCGTAGAATGGTGACAACGCTCGAGCCACTAGTCCAGTCCGATGCCCCCTCACGAATGCTTCACTTTGATACCTCACTCAACTCCATCGGCCCATTAGGGACTCGCCTAGCTCTCAAAACGTCTATTTTCATACCCTTGGGCCACCGCGCATGCGCAGAATGCCGATATTTCAACCCCACACCCAGCCCATCAGATGCCCCCTCATATAAGCTTCACTTTGACACCTCACTCGACCCCATCGGACCATGCATGTGGGATACAATGGCGGCAGGCCGCCATCTTGGACCCACAGAACGCCGCCATCTTGGACCCACAGAACGCCGCCATCTTGGACCCACAGAACGCCGCCATCTTGGACCCGCCGCCATCTTGGACCCACAGAACGCCGCCATCTTGGACCCACAGAACACCGCCAGTGACGTCATATGCAAATTTCTGAGGTCAAATTTTACTCGCTTCTGATTGGCTGTCACCTCCCCGTTTCCTCCCCAAATGACCTCTACGTCCAGGTGAAATGTTGCTCAGATCGGGTAATATACACTACTAAGACCCCTGGAGCTTCCGGGGCCTGGGCGGCCCTTGGACCCTCGCCTATTTGTGCTGTGATAGTGGCGCCCCCAATCACCAATTCCTTCCGCCGTGCCTGTATAGGGTGTGGGGAATTCGCTGTAGAGTACGACTGGAGAGATCCAGGGCCGTTGCGTGATTTTAGCCAACGAAGTCATTGCGGGCATGCTCACTCGACAGGGAGGCCTGTTGTGAACGTCTATTACATAATGGACCATCGGCTGATCGCGTGTGGTGTCGTATTGAAGCTCTCATGGTGTGATGTCAAACTGAAATGTTGATTTTGTCAGTTCACGTCAGTCTGTGCATGCGCAGACAGGAAATAGTACGAACAGTTTTATGGTATAGGTGAGTCATACGTGCTCCAGATGTGTAGTTTGTTGTATTTTATTGAAGCGCTTGGTTGGGATAAGACTGGTGTGGTGACGTTGGACTGTGACGTCATTCTGCGCATACGCAGTCTGGGGGTGGGTTGTGTCATGCATGATATGTCATTAAAGCTCTTGCACTTTATATAGGTGGTGAGGTTAATCTGCGACGTGTGCATGCGCACAGTAGAACATAATATTCGTGTCATCTGAGTGTTTTAGAGATTACTCTATAGGTTTCACGCGTATAAAAGTACAGGAAACAGCCGCCTTTGTAACACGTAACGCTCATCTTAACGCGATGACGCCCTAATACTGGGAAGTAACATCTCCTTTCATACTAGGCCCCAGTGTCTTAAGGATGTCCGCTGGTGGTAAATCAAAGTAATTAACTTTTTGAATAATGTGTGTTGTTGCATTCATAATTGTGTAATATGAGGAAAACCAAAGAAAAAAATATAGGTTGGTGTGCATTTTTTAGCTGTAGGCAACATTAAGTGGACTGCCCTATGCTCAATTTGATAACCTAGAAAGCATAGGGACAAGCCCTAGTTTTGAAGCATATTCATGAAAAATTCATATAAATAGTATTTAACTTTTTCTTATATTCTAACTGTTTGCAGATAATCACAATGTCTATCAAAATTTAGCAAATTGGATGGATGTTGCTGTGCAAAATTCTCGGCTAGAAGGCTTTTAAAGGAAATCCCCATCTCTTAACATAGGGAAGGGAGATAACTCAATAGAAAAACAGGCAAAATGGCTGCCGAAGTCAAAAACCACCAGCGGACATCCTTAATATCTCGACGTAGTCAGATGAGAGAACGAGAGATCGAGGACAATAAGCGTATTGTGTATTATCATTGTATTATCCCCTCCTTCACAGCACACTCGAGTTAGGGGAGCTTGGGTGTGTTTACAATTCACGTATGCTATCGTCCGTGTATCAGACGCATCGTCAGATGCTCTTGTCCAATCAGAAGCCATCAATTTAGTAACTGCTCTTGTCAAACTCTTCTACGACCATGCTCGCTCTTGTCCGTTGGACGCATTTGTCGGTCATCCGTTTGCTCTGGTTCATCCCTAAGCATCTCCGGGCAGTCCAAGATACTGAAGCGGCAAAAGTTCCTTGATCAGCTGTTTTCGCATTTTGATCGCATTGTTCAGGGCCTCTGTTTGTGGTAACCTCACGTGCTCTTCCAAGCGACACTTGATTTTCATGATGGCTCGACGCGTGGGATCGCTCAACATATTAGCGGCAACAGGCTACACTGTTCATAGATCGCCATGACTGTTTTTGCTGATGTGGGGAGCATGTTCGCCTATTTCAAGTGATCCTGTCCAGCATCTTCGATCGCCCTAGCATGGGTATTATTAGCCGCTGTTAAAACAACGATTCCAAAAGGTGGGATCCTCGTATCCCTCACACAGGTTTTCCTGGGACCAGCTTTACGTATCAGTGGATAGGCTTCCCGTATCAGTCCGTGGACTCTCAGTAGTCTGCATCATTATCGGCATCAGTGGTCACATTGCCCGGAATGACGTCATCGCGCACATTTGCACTCGACTGGTGGAGCCTCCGTTGCCCTATGGATGGGTCTGACCCAGTCTGGGCATGAAACTTCGCGTACTAAACTCACTCCCTACACATTACACTGTTGCTCTGTGGGGAATTCTCCCAAGGGGAGCAACTCGGTCGCTACACAACGAGACAATACCAACAAGAGTATTTCCTCAAATACGCGGTTGGGAATGATAAATTATCCGTTATTGTGAGAGGAGGGGATTACAGTACATTGACGTGTGATCCTTTCTAAGACAGACGATGACCTAACTTAAGTGGTCTAGTAACTCATGTAGCACAATCAATTGTTCTGCAAATCTTCTGGATAATAACATCAGCTCAGTTTGCCAGTACGAAATTCTCGTCATCCAACAGTTACTTACATTATATGCCAGAAATTGTGTCGTCTTAAAAGAGAGAGAGAGAGAGAGAGAGAGAGAGAGAGAGGTGGGGGAAGGGTTGGAGAGACGTAGAGAATTGCATTGCACTCGCAAACTTATTATATACTATTCAAAATTCGGTAGTATGTATTACCGGGTATATATGCCTCTAGCGAAGAGCGAGTATAATGCAACTATACGCATGCACACCGGTCGTGTAATATTCACCGGTAGTCTTTTATTTCTTCGTGTGAATAATAAATAACCAGTTTGCGAGTGCCTTAGATTGCACCGATTGATGTAAAACTGAAAAGGGCCCACCTGTAAATACAATAGCGGAACAGCTTATACCCTACCTGGCAGGGATGATTGTATATCTGCTTTGCCATACGCCTTAGCTCAACCAGACATGCCAGAAGGCGGGAATGCGAGAATCTACCTGAAGGTCAGGCGAGAATGCGAAAATGCGAGGGAGCGAGAATGCGATCGCACTTTCGTGTTCGCGTTCTCGTCTGACATCGAGGTTATTGGGTGAGAACGCGAGTGACCGCTATCATCTTCCGTGCTAGACTACCACGGATCACAATGCACAGTTCGGCAAATAGATGTTCCGCGGTATACCTTAAACTTCAAAACAAGCGTCAAGAAATGCCGCTCATAGTTGGTTACTTCTCTTAACTATGAAAGAAAATATTACGGTTGTGGTTTACTGTTTAAATGCCACCTTCAGATAAAACTATGTCTACAGTCCTGACTATTTAATTTGTCAAACTTTCTCCATGAAATGCGTGGTTAAAATTTACATATTTAGAAAAAAAATATATTTATTATGAAAACAGTATTTGTTTGATTACAGCTGTCACAAAAAAATGTGTTCCGATTTAATGAAAACGTATCCTGAGAATATAAATAATCAATGATACAGGATTTTCACATTTATAAACAATTTACCAATTTAGTGGTTCCATAGTGAACTGTTATACGTGTAGAACGGGAGCTGGACTGAAATACGTGAATTTTATTAGTTTTATGACACGAAGTCCTTAATATCGAAGTTCTCAGAATATAACAATAGGGCCAATAAGTACACATGCCTGAGCAAACCGTGTTGGCGTTCAGGAAAACAAACATACTGTTAATAAAATTTACTGTCCTAGCGAGTAAGGGACGAAATGTCTGTTAAACGTGTTAAATGCCTAAATAATAATAAACTATGTATACCGGTGTGTTTCAGAAACGGCTAAAGATTGTTGGGCGTTGAAAACACACTATGGTGTCACGGTAGATGGTGTGTACACAATCATGGCGCCGAATGGTAGTTCTGTCAAAGCCCGGTGTGACATGGTCACTGATGGAGGAGGATGGACGATCTTTCAGAGGTAAACCATTATTGATCATCTTACAGAACTCGACTCTGGATTATACATAAAGTGGGCGCTTGTCCGTTATGTATTCTGTCCAGGCCTGTGGGGTGGGGGTGGCATTTCGGACCCCTCCTTAAATTTATTTCTTACCTCTCAAGCTTGGAGATCGAAGCTTACCACACTATAACCCTGGGTCAAGCTCTACCAGATAATGTGGAAAAATCCAAAATGGCCGTCATGATGACGTCATTTTCATAAAATGCATTTTTGACCGAATTTTTTGACCGATTTTTCAATTTTTTTTATTTATGTGTTTTCTTCACAGAAGCTGCATGATAAATTAGGAAATAATTATTTGAAGTGGAACAAAATAGCTTTTGTCCACTTTTCCCCGACAACAAGCAGAAAATGACGAAAACATCATCCGGCACTTTTCTGATACCCCACATATTCGCCATTTAGAAGTTTCCCGTGATCCTATACTCGGAGGTTATGCAAATACATGTAGGTTCAAAATGACCCCAATATCAGAAACTACAAAGTCGGGTAGTGTCAGTTATCAATTTGTTGTCGTTCCGGAAAAAGGGAACACCTATGTCCTCAGTCCTCAGAAACTGACAATTTAGAACTATGTGAAACGGAGGTCCAGCTGATAAAGTACAAAAAAGTCTTTCATCTTTTTCGGCTGTCAATTATTGCACCGCTATCGACATCTAGATAGGTTATCGATTTCCAGATGTAAAATAGCTCCGGGAATAGGCGGTTATCGCCCACTGTGCTCATATACTAGAACAAATAGGTTCAGGCAGATCTCATTCGAGATTTAATTTGACTGGGTTCGTGCAGATGGCTAACTCAAGAATGGTCTACAATCTCAAAACAATGCCCCTCCCGGCACAGATACATGCGACTACAGCTTAGGTCGATTTGCATCGTGTTTGAAAGATCTTGCTATGCTAGGTGCCATCACGAGCGCAGTATATTACGTGCTGTTTGGCAGGGTAATATTAGCACGGTCGGAGAACTCCGGTCGGAGAAGACGTAGAACTCGACTTGATGTATGAAGATACATGTGGAATATGACACCCGTAATATCTCGTTCTATATTTATAACCACACTGATATATTTTCCCTCTATTACAGACGGATTGGTGGGACTGTTGACTTCAATCAGAAGTGGGTCGAGTATCAGTTATTTTTCGGCCATCTTGATCTTTCGTTTTGGATGGGGAACAATTTTATACACGAGTTCACTAATGACGTAAACCAGACTCTGAGAGTGGACCTTTGCGATTACGGGGGTGGCCATGCTTACGCCATCTACCGGAAGTTTCGCGTGGCTGGCATATCGGACAAGTATCGTCTCCATGTTGAAGGTTATTCAGGAACTGCCGGTGATGCCCTGATCGTTGGGGTTGGGTAAGATTTTTTTAATTTTCACGTCCACCGATCTGTAGTGTAAGCCCGTGGAAAATGAAAAGGATTTGTGTTACATAATCGTTTAAAATCTTCTTGTACTGACTAGTTCAAATCCGATATTTTACATCCGCACGTGTCCGGTTAAATATCGAGTTGAGATTTAATTTTACTAGATTCACACAGATGACATTTTCAGGTCCGACATCCGTAGGCGAATTTTATTAGAGCGTTTTCTTAGGCTCTCTCCAATAGGACGGACGATATTTGGGTAGACCGCTCGTCTCCTTCTGCACGTAGGCATTTTATGATGCTGTACTCTTGTCCTCCTTTAGTTTGTCACATGTAGTTCATTTTATGTTGTGTATATATAGTAGTTAGTTTAGTGGTACAGCATTAACATGTTAACATGTGTAACTCTTGAAGGTTCCAGATTACACATGAAACACCAGTGCTGCGAAGAATAGTCTAGCAAGTGCTAGGGTGATCAGGCAAGCCCTGGAATGTTCCAGGTAGTTGTTTACTCTTCATGCATGGCATCATTTCTGGAAAGATCTCTGTGAGGTATATATAAAGTGAGTGCTGGAAGCGAGTGAGAATCATTCAGCCTGTGACTAGACAGTGACATAAACAGTGTGTGTTCCACCCTGCGAGATGAACTGTATAAACAAGTGACAGTGTGTAATACTGAGAGAGATTGTCCTATAGCCATCTCATTGAGCGAGATCGTGAAATTGGCGGAGAAACTTTTGGACAGTCGACATGTGTTTTAACGCAAAAGCGTTTGTGTGGAATTACTAGTTAGTGAAGCACAGAAGTGCTGGTTGAAGTCCCTTGGCGGAGACTGGTGTATTTGAGCTGTGGAATCGACGTTGTGGGTAGGTTCCCATAGACAATTACAGAAATTGGACTTGGACGTCGATTGTCGCTGGATTGGACAGTTTTGTGGAGTGTGAAACGCGTGAATTTCACAAGGAGTGGACAACAGGACTGGGCACAGGATAACGGAATTGGTTGGAGTTGTACAAAGACGCCAGGAAGAAAGCGGACTGAATTGGACACTTATCGGACTGTGTATGAATATTTAAGATCATTTAAGCTACCCGTCACACTCTTTTACGGTATTGTAGTATACCTAGACTTTGTGATATATTGGAAACAAACTTGAGTGTGACATTAAGCCCAATCCCCCCCCCCCGCTTGTGATATATTGTACCACATTTTGTGACTTTTTAAAAATT